>PVIU01007994.1:0-87018 GCA_004026605.1 Ondatra zibethicus | reverse complement strand
ATAGGAAAGGTGGATAGCTGGGTCAGGGTCCTGGGTGGATAGGAAAGGTGGATAGCTGGGTCAGGGTCCTGGGTGGATAGGAAAGGTGGATAGCTGGGTCAGGGTCCTGGGTGGATAGGAAAGGTGGATAGCTGGGTCAGGGTCCTGGGTGGATAGGAAAGGTGGATAGCTGGGTCAGGGTCCTGGGTGGATAGGAAAGGTGGATAGCTGGGTCAGGGTCCTGGGTGGCTGAGTCCTTCATGGCAGTTTCGAGGGGATGCATTGAGAGTGGTGGGTTTGGGGCAGCACTGACCCGAAACAGGAGGGCTGACTCTTCAGTGGGACTTCAGAGAGAAGAAAAGGGATCGCATAGAGACTGGGAGACCTGTCCTGGGCAGGAAGATGTTCAGGGAGTGCCTCCTTCAGGCCCCAACCTGTGTTTCCACTTCAAGCACATTCTCAGACACATTTGAAAGATGCCTTCTGTTGTGGAAAAATTGGCATAAGAGAAGAAATACCTCATGTAGGAGAGAGAAGAAAGATTATGTTGCAGAACTTTCTCCATGGAGAATAAAAACCATTTACATTGTATTTCTTAGAAATTCTCCCTACAGTCTGTAGTAATATGGCATGGTTTTGAGTGGTTCTGTTTTGTTTCTGAAAGCCTCTGTGGTTCATTGTAATCTTAGAGTATATTATGCCTTAAAAACAAAACAAAAACACGTATCTGTTTGTGGTTCACTAGGTACTGTTCATAACTTGATGGACCTACCCCAATTTCTAGATGGATGTGTATCTTGTAGTTGGTTAAGCCTTTTGACTCTAAATTGTTAGATACTAGGTTCAGACTATTGTTAAGTAAACATACCTTTGTTCCCCTACCAGAATAGTAGTCTCAAGTGAGATGTGCAATAAGGATTTTATTGAAGTAAACAGTGAGCACTGCCCAGGAGATCAAGCAGGTCCCTCCTTTTTGTCTATCCAGTGAACAGAGTTTATAACAGGATTGACGGGCTTCGGGTGAGCCTTTGACTGGAATGCTACAGGGAACCACAGCAAATTTAACCTGGTCCCTCTGCCTGCTAAACTGAAGCAGTTACAGAACCTAAGTTTAAAATACAGAAAGCTTGTGAATGCTTTTAGTTTGAGAAGTTATGTTGTGCGTATTCCTTGGGGTTTCAGTAGGTTGACCCAATAGTATACAGCGGGGAGTCCCAAGGAAGGGAGAAACTGAAATTACAATTAAGAGGCTTTGAAGGCTCTCTGTGAAAGTGGTAGGAGCTGCTGGGAAAGGGGGGAGTCTGTTGGAAGGAAACCAGGGATGGACTTAGGTCAGGATTGAGTGGGGTGGGATGGGCTCCATTGCTGGAGATTGGGTACTCTGGAAGCAAAGCTGCCCACTGGTTGAGTGTCGAGTCTGTTTCTTTCACTCTGTCTGCGGCTAGCTCATCCACTAGAAGTGGAGGCTTTGATTATGGCTGAGAAGTCAGACTTTGTGATGATGAATTAGAGTTCTTCAAATTGGCTCAGAGCTGAAACTACAAAGATGAGCACAAAGGCTGGGCATAGTAAGAGATTATCTGCACCAGGAGATTAAAGGACCAAAATAGTACAGGTACACAGAAACTGGAGCTCAAAGCAAGCCTCTGGTTTGTCTGAGGAGATAGGCTCAGGCTCGGTGTATAAATAGACAGGTGGAAATAGTGTGGTTAAGAAACAGTGGGGACTGCAGTGTGAGTCTCAGGCTGCGGGTCTTGGCTCTGGTATTTGCTATTAGGTGATTATTATTATTATTATTTTGCTATCAGGTGATTATTGGCACGGTATTTGTCCTCTGTATCACAGAGATTGATATTGTGGATTAATAGCAGCTAGTCATCTAGCCTTGCTAGTAAGTCAGTGCTCAAATGACGCAGTTAGGACAGAGTGAGATCTTGTTTCACCTACTCTCTGCAAAGTGTGGCCTTTGTTTATTTGTTCGAGATGGAATCTTGCTATGTTGTCCTTGTTGGATTCCAATTCATGGGCTCAAGATCCTCTGGCCTCAGCCTCCAGACTAGCTGGGACTACAATTGTGTCCCACTGTGCCAGGTGCAAGTTTGGGTTTTGATTGTGAGGAGATTATTTTGATAATATTGTTTAATTTTAGGCAAGGTTATCCCTTAACAGACTACTGCAGTTTGAGTTGGATTCTGATCTATTTTCATAAGCTTATTTCTCAGGCTGGGTTCCTGGGCCCTGATGTTTAAAGGTTTAATTAGGGTTTATTTAGCAATTGGTCTAAGAAATGCTATATATTCTGTGCCTTTCTGAAATTCCTAATGTTTGTTGTTATTAATTATTTTGACTTAAAAAGAAATTCAACCCAATATTTCCTAAACCTCCTAGGTCATAAATTCTCCTTCCTCCCTTTTATACATTAAACGTTGTGAACTGGAATTTTGTATATTTTAGTATTTATTTACTTGAGCTCTCTCTGTCCCTTTCTTGCTGTTTGTCTCTCTCTTTCTTTTTGTGTTTGCGTGTACTTGTGTGTGTCTTTGAGTCAGGCTCTCATGTAGCCCAGGCTGGCTTCCAACTCACTATATAGGCCAGGATGGCAGACTTTTGATCTGCTGTTGTCTCCTAAGTGCTAGGATCACATGCCTCCATACCTCGTAACTTAGGTGGCTTTTGTTGCATTTAGTTTTATCTATTCAGAAAACCCAACTTAAGGTATCAAAACAGAGAGATGTCTCAGCAGCTAAGAGCACTGAATACTCTTGCAGAGGATCAGGGTTTGATTCTCAGCATCCATATGGCAGCTCCTAATGGTAACTCCAGTCTTAGGGGATCTCACACCTTCTTCTGGCCTCTGTGGTCCCTGCATGTGCATGGTGCACAGACATACATACAGGCAAAACACCCATACAACTTAAAATAAAGGTAAAGCAGGGCATGGTGGTGCACGCCTTTATTCCCAGCCCTCAGCAGGCAGAGGCAGGGGGATTTCTGTGAGTTTAAGGCCAGCCTGGTCTACAGAACAAGTTCCAGGACAGCAAGTAGGTGCTACAGAGAGAAACCCTGTCTCCAAAAGCCCCCCATACATACATAACAAAACAAAACAAAATGATGTAATTCAGTGACCGACACATGCACCATTTTAGGATATTGCATGCTTTTAAAGTCTGTCTACTGGGGCGTACAATCATCCCCTTCTATCTAATTGCAAAACATTTCATCAGCCTCCTGAGAACTCCCTTCGTAATTAGCAGTTACTTCCTATCTCTTTCCTCCCTGGCAACTAGTAATCTAGTTTCTGTCTATATAGATTTGCTTATTCTTGGTGTTTTATATAAATAGAGTCACACATGCCACTTTTCATGTCTGACTTCTTTCACTTAGCAAAGTGTGCTCAAGGTTTACCCATGCTGCAGTCTGTGTCACTCTTGTGTCTGTGTTTAAGGCTGAGTAGTATTCCATCAGTGGATGCCCACTTTCAGTTATCCACTCACCAGCTGCTGGAGTGTTGCTTGTCTCTCCTTTTCAACTGTTAGGAGCAAAGCTGTTGTGAACATTTGTGGAGACATATGTCTTCATCTCCCTTAGGAACACATCTAGGGTAGATGCTGGGTTTCTGATAACTCTGATTTAAAATCTGGAGAAACCACTACACTCTTCTACAGCAGTGTATTCCCCTGTGCCCCTCTACCATTGCTGAGGGCATTCTGGTCTCTCCACATTCTTGACAGCTCTAGTTATTTGGTTTAAAAAATAGTCTGTTTTATTATAGTTATTCTAGTAGCTGTGCAGTGTGTCTTAGTGGATGTGAGGTCTTTTACCTCTTTTTCCCTTTTCTCATTAAACTTTTCTATTTCCAATAATAAGCACTGACTAAAAGCAAACAGCAGTAATGACTTAAAACTTCCATCTATTCTCAAGCAAGTGTCCACATGACATTCTTTTTTCTGAAGGTTTTTCCAGGTCGGTCTAGATGTTCTCTTTCCACCGATTGGGTAACAAGTGTTAGGGATGATGCTTGGCCTGGGCATAGTTGGTGGCCTTCCTAGCCCCGTCACCTTTTTGGAGCAGAGTTAGAGAAGCATCCTAACGCAGAATTGCTAGGGACCTTACCGATGGCAACTGTACCAGCTTCCTGGAACCAAGGACTGCCTTCCAGCTTTGAACAGAATGTTGATGAGTCATCTTCCCTTCAACAAACTTGCAGGCAGTGAGCTGTGTTAGAGTCCAGTAGAGGGGCAGAGCCTGCAATGATTTGGCCTGGATGGTTCAGGATAGTCATGAGCAGTGGAAGCAGTGGAGGATGGCTGCTTCCAGTCGCAGCTCATCCCCCCCCCGACCCCCAGAACAAACATTTTGATGGACAGCTCCCTCAGGAGTAGCTTCACTCAAAGCCTCATGATGCATTTCAACACACTTTACTTCAGTTGTGACATTGGCTGGAGAAAGGCAGCCACTATACTGTGTTTGAGAACAATAATTTCCCTCAGCTCACAGGGACCATACAACACCATCAGTTTTGTAAACATCTTGGAAGGGGAGGCACAAAGGCTTTCAGTTGGATAAGTTGGTGGAAGTCTGTACTTGGTGTGGTTCCATTTGCATTGCCACCATGAGTGACATTCCATTCTGTGAACCAAGGCATGTTGGCACTTGACTTAGACCAGGAATTTGGCCCAAATGCTACAGTGTGAGGGTGGTGGCTTATTTCTTAGTGTAAATACTACCTTCCTAAAAAGAGCTTTGTACCTCTTCTGGCTAAAGGGACGAACAGTTAGTTGTTTTACTCCAAGTGTGTAAGCTAGAAGGTATGCTCATGGCATGTGCCTGCCAGCTTTTTTTTTTTTTTTTTTTTAATTTCAAGACAGGGTTTCTCTGTGTAGCACTGACTGTCCTGGAACTCACTCTGTAGACCAACCTGGCTTTGAACTAAGAGATGCATTTGCATCTGCTTCTCAAGTGCTGGGTTTAAAAGTGTGTGCCACCATCGTCAGTGGTCTGCCAGTTTTTTGAGAGACCAGCTTTAAACTTGCCACCTGCAGCACTAACAATCAAGACAGCATAGGCAGTCTATAACGATGCACCTGTCATCATTTTTTTTTTTTTTTATAAAAGTCTATGCTCTGGGGCATCAGTGATAGTCACTTAATACTTGCAGGTCTCCAAAGTCCACAGGAGATGTCACTGGTTGTTGACGGGTTTCTGTCCTGCCCAGTTCCCACAATCGTTATGTCCCAAAGAAATTACACTGAGGCCTACATTAGTTATAAACTGATTGGCCCATTAGCTCAGGCATCTTATTAACTCTTATAACTTATATTAGCCCATTATTCTAGTATATGTTAGCCACATGACTCGGTACCTTTTTCAGCGAGGCAGTCACATCTTGCTTCTTCTGTGTCTGGGCCGGAACTGCAGAGGAATGGGCTGCCTCCTTCCCAGAATTCTCCTGTTCTCATTGACCCACCTCTACTTCCTGTCTGGTTGTCCCACTTATACTTCCTGCCTGGCTACTGGCCAATCAGCGTTTATTTAAAATATAATTGACAGAATACAGACCATTCTCCCACACCAACTGGTGTTGGCTACTTATGCTTAGCCCTCACTTTATCCGAAGATCCAGACACTTGAAGGAACCCTTTCCCATTTCAGTGCCTACTTCACAAGGTTTCAGTGTTTTATGTGTCTGAGTGTTTTGGTTACATATATGTATAATACACCCCATGTGTGCCTGGTGCCCAGTGAAGTCAGAAGAGGATGATAGATGATCTGGAACTAGAGTTACTGATGGTTGTGGGCTGCCATGTGGGTGCTGCAGGAGTAACAGAGCTCCTAAGCACTGGGTTCTCTCTCTAGCCCATACCTCACTGAGTTTTAAATGTTTTCTTTTCCTTTTCTTCCATCACAGTTGCAGATCAGCTGGACAGTAGTGTTAGACTAGCCCGAGTCTACGTGTCCACTACTGTTGATGTTGGTAGATGAATTTCCTTTCCCATTTTTGATTTAGAGAGTTATCATGGCATCTATGTTCTAGTAGCAAATCCATTGCAGAAACCTTAGAGTTTTTGTTTTGTTTTGTTTTGTTTTTCAATGAGATATCTCTATGTTCCCCTGCTGCAGGACCTGAACTGCTGAATTCAAGTGGTCCTTCTGCCTCAGCCTGCTAAATAGCTGAGACTGATATTACATGCCACAACAAGGCAGTTTCTACTTAGTCCAAGCTAGCCTGAAACTGTATGTGTAGCTCAGACTGGCTTCAAATTCACAACTCTCCTGCCTCAGCCTCCTGAGTGCTAGAATTACAGGCACATAATGAAAGACCTCCTGATCGGGGAGAGTCTCACTCAAGTCTTGGGATAACACGACCCCCCAGGAACTCACGAGAGACCGTCCTTGCTGCAGTCACACGAGGTTTATTGACAAGTACCAGCGCTGGGGTCGAGACTCATAGCCCATGCAGGGGAGGAGTTCGACCCTGAGTAGCTGGGAGAAGGAGTTTTTAAGGGAAGAAACCACAACCCAGTAATCCAAAGGGGGTGGGGAGGGCATCATTGGAAAATTCCGAAAATACCAGTGATCATCACAATGGGGTAACTCCCTGTTTCTCAAGATTATTCTCAAGATTATAATCTAACTTTATCTTCAGCTAGTTCCTGAGACAGAGTCACTGACCTGGCTAACCTAGATTTTTTGGCTCTTTTCTTCCTGCTAGAGAGGTCTGGATTTATCTGGGTCTTTCAATATCATTACACTCATCTCCAGTATGGTTTTAATTTGCATTTTAAAATAACTAATGGTGTCTAGGATGTTTTAATTTTGCCCTTTGTGTATCTTTTTCACTGACATACCTATTCAAATCCAGTTTAAAATTGAAGTATTTCTCCCTGATTTTGCAGCTACATTTCCTCTAATTCCAAATGTCCATATTTCATTTCAATTCCAAATGAAAAATTCTGATGATAAAGAAAAAAAATCTCTAATATACAGACTTACTCAGACCACACAGTACCTGTGTGGATCTTCCCTGTTCCTAGAAGTCTTTCCTGGTGATTGTTAAGGATGCTTAAGTCAGGAGTAAGTGTTGTGTAGCTTCAGAAGGGTTATGAGTTTGAGGAGACTTAGATCTATATTTTTTGTTGCCATTTTGTTTTTCTCTTTGCCTCTGAATTTAATCAGAAATGTAGTTAAACTCTGTCCAAATGGTTTTACTTCTTGTGCCACTGTTTTTTCTGCTCTGTTTCTGTCCCTGTTCAGTGGATATTAACATTCTTCATCAGCCTTCCTTCCTGTGCCTCATTTTTCAGAACACAACAACCAGCCTCACTTCTAGAAACCTGGTCCTATGACCTGGATGCCCAGGAAACTTCTCTACCTGAATTTCCAGGTCTTCATTTTTTTTTTTTTTTAATAATAGTGTTAGGAGTTGGGAGTCATTTGAGACTAAAGAATATAAATGATTCAAACTTCTGAATACTTAGGATTTCGCATGTTATGATCACTTCTGAATTTAGCCAAGTCTTCTTTTGGTAAACATGCAAGACATAGACTTTACTATGGTAACCATTTTGAGTGTGCATTCCTGTGGCATTATGTACATTTATATTTTGTAACTGTCACCTCAATCCTTTTGCAGAACTTTGTCATCTTTCAGTTCCAAAACTATCTCCATTAAACACTAACTCCACACTCCCCTTCTTTTCAGCTCTTAGCAGTCACCCTTCCACATTCTTTCTCTGTGGATCTGACCTTAGGTACCTTGCATAAGCACAAGGATAGAATATTTGTCCATCTAGTTCTACGTTGCTTAATTTAGTGTCTTTACAAGATTCACCCAATATGGTCATATCTAAATGTCCTTCATTCCTAAAGACTAATGTCCAGTCATAGTCTGTAACAAAATAAATCTGCAGGAATTGTTCTATGGATTGTATTCTGGGATGACAACACTGCTGCTTCTCCCTAGAAGCTGCTCTCTGGGCCCATGACTGTCGACTTCAAATGTGGCATGCAGTTGCAGAGCACATGCAGGCTTTGCTGGATTGGACTCAGCCTTGGCTCCTCAGGCTGCTTGTAGCATTATTATAAAGGAAGAAGCAGATAAAGTAGTTTTTTTTCAACCCTGTTTTCATATGTGTAAAGTGTGGCTTAAATACTGTCTCCATGGAACTAGATGGGGTAACAAAGGGATGAGAGAGTGTGTGTGTCTCTCTGAGGGCATGGTTTTCTCTTTGGTTGTTAAAGAAATATTGAACAGATTTCAATAATCTATAATTTAGGTTGTTAAAAAGTCTCATTTTAGTATAGATTTTTACAGAATTGGCCAAATTTGTTAGAGAGACTACAAGTACAAAGCTGATGTACCTAGAATGAAAATGTTTACTCATTGCCATGGTTACAATTTAAAAGTACTTGAAAATTTTATTACTTTGTAGATCCAAATGTATTTGCCATTTACTGAAATGTAACCTAGCCTTGAAGTCTTTTTCTGTGAAGTACAAACTCTAGTAAGGAAGTGATGTCTGCTCATAGTCCATTGGGTAAAGAAGGTGGATGGAACTTGAGTTAGAGAATAGGTGTTTAAAAAGGTAGGGGACAGTGTCAGACTTAGGTAGAAGACTAGTTGCTCTAGACACATCTCTGGTTGCAGCTTAGTCTATAGATTTTAATTTAGTTTGTAAGGTTTTGCTACTACAAAACTTGTTTAGCACCCTGGGGTATTGCCAGTGTGTGTGGGGGGCGGTGCGGGGAGGGATAGGAATCAACTGTTAGCTGTGCCCTGCTAGGCAAAACTACTTCCTTGCTAGCATTTTTTTGTCTCCCAAACATGAGAGCCGGGCAGAGGTTTGTCATCTCATGCTATGTATTCTTAGCACCTAATATAATTGCTAATGGAATAGACTCTTTTAGGCACTGACTGAATCTATTCTTATGAGATTGGTATAAATATGACAACATGGAAAGAAGCATCTCTTGTAGCTGTCCTGGGGCTAATCTGGATTAGCATCTCCTATGGCTATCCTGGGGCTAATCTGGATTAGCATCTCCTGTAGCTATTCTGGGGCTAATCTGGATTAGCATCTCCTGTAGCTATCCTGGGGCTAATCTGGATTAGCATCTTCTGTAGCTATCCTGGGGCTAATCTGGATTAGCATCTCCTGTAGCTATCCTGGGGCTAATCTGGATTAGCATCTCCTGTAGCTATCCTGGGGCTAATCTGGATTAACAACTCCTGTATCTATTCTTGAGCTAATCTGGATTAGAGTAAGGATGTGGCCAAGGATGGGGAAATCACTACACAGCAGAAACCAGAGAGATTTGAAAGTTTCATGTGGCACTTTGAGCTCTTTATGAATTTCATGAATTTGTTTATTTAGCAGATGTTCGGACATGAAGTTGTAGGGTGCCAAGAGGCATGCAATTCTAAAAGGTTTTATGTGTTTGGTTGTTTTGTGCTTGCATGTTTGTCTGTCTGCTGCTGGTGTGCTTGGTGTTCACAGGTTCCAGAAGAAGGCATCAGGTTCCCTGGGACTTGAGTTACAGATAGTTGTGAGCACCATGGGCATGCTGGAAACTGAACTCAGATACTCAGGAAGATCAGCCAGTGCTCATAACACTGAACCATTTCTCTAGCCCTATTTTTAAAAATTGTTTTAAACACACTGTGCGCGTGCGCGCGCGTGTGTGTGTGTGTGTGTGTGTGTGTGTGCACGTGTGTGATAATAACTTGCATGAGTCAGTTTACTCCTTCCACCATGTATGTCCCAGGATTGATTGTCAGATTAGGTGACAAGGGCCTTTACCTGCTGAATCATCTCCCTGCACTCCCCTTTAAAGACAAGGTCTCTCTGGGTAGCTCTGGCTGGCCTGGGACTCACTGTGTAGACCAGGCTAGTCTTGAAATTTTATTGAGTCCCTACTGCTTTTGTCTCCTGGGTGCTGGGATTACAGGTTTATACAGCTATTCAGGTGTATACCACCACACCTGGCTTATCATTTTAATATAAAGTAATAAAGATGCATAGAGATATGAGTGTTTAGTATTTATGAAAGATGTAATGGGAGTAATCATCATTTTTGTGGGAACTCTTTCCTGGGGAGATGCAAACAAATGTCTAACTCTTTATTAGAGGGTACCAGCAATAAATCAAAGTATGATTCTACTAACGTTGATCAGGCATACTTACAGAGCATGGTCAGGTAGTTACTTATAAGAGCAAAGCAACCATATCACCCCAAAGTTTCACCCTATGGAGAATGATGACTTTGCATAGCTGCTTGCTTATATGGAGTCTCCCTGTCAGTTAACCTGCCATAATGAATATACTAGTACCTTCTTAGACCACAAGGCCATGTGCAATTTGGGGCAGAGTCATACGCAGTGGGCAGAGGACAGGAAGCAGAGGGGGTGTTTAATTAAGATAAGAGGTTGAGGGTCTGATCCCCCCCCTCCTGTGAGGGAATGCCAACAGTTAACAGGCCCCATCCTGAGGGTCTCTTAACAATTGCTCACAGCTGCGCTGATGAAGGTGATGACTGTTCTGCCCCAAGGATAGTACTAGACAACTTCCTAGAAAGTAGTCTTTTAACTGAGTGAAAGACAACGGGGAGTACTTCCTGCCAAGCAGGTAGTCTATGAGGAGAGCCTTAGAAAGCTGTAGAACCCAGGCAAAGAAGGGGATGGGTGACTGGCCCACAAGGAGCAGGTCCCACGTGTCAGGAGCCTTATTTCTGCTTTTGCCTCTTCGCTCCTTCTGTTTGTGCAGTTCCTCCACTTCTTACCCTAACCACAAGCAGCAGGAACCAGCAGAGGATTTTAAACAGCCGAGTGACACCAGAAATGTCTTTGTCAATTCTGTGGCCTCATAGAAGATGAACTGTAGGACAGGTTATAGAGGAATGGATTTCAGAGGTGGTCTGGTCCAAGCAGGGGATGGAGCTTTCCTGCTATGGCTCCATTTACATCAAATGCCCGGAGCTGATGATTAGAGATTAGTGGTTGCCAGGAGCTAATGGGGAGGTATAACAGGAAGGACTTATTCATGTATGTGGACTTTCTCTTTGAGGTTCTTTGAGTTAATAGTGATAGTTGTACAGTCTTATTAGTCTATCTTAGCCTAAAAGCACCAAATTACATTCTTTAATAAGATTGAGCTATCACTATCACTATACCACCTCAACACACCTGCTCTCCTTTAAAAATGGTGAATTATCTCTGATGCTTAAATTATATTTCAATTTAAGAGGGAGGGGAAGGAATGAAAGAGAAGGTGAAGGGATGGAGACACTGAAACAAGCAGAGATTGAGACAGTAAGTGATAGTTTAAATATTAGCAATATTGAAAATGATATAGCAGCCATTTCTTAAGGTTTTAGTCTGCATAATTGATAAGGACAGAAATATGGGAATAGAGCAAGTTTTGGGGAAATAAGTAGTGAGCTGTGTATTTAATGTGTAACCAAGGCAAACATGTAAAGATAATGGCCCTGATTTGAAGAGAGATTTTTGAGACTAGAGAAAGAGGGGAATGTGTGAAAGTTGGCTGAAGTCAGTCAAACTTGTTGATAGATGATATTTTCTTTTTCCTTGGAAGATGTATGCTATTGTTCCTTGTTGCCTAGTCTGGTATATAAGCTGAGGTTTGTGTTTCTTTTTAGGCAGAAGCAAGGCTAGCAGCAAAGCGGGCTGCCCGGGCCGAAGCAAGAGACATCCGCATGAGGGAACTGGAACGACAGCAAAGAGAGGTAACAAGAAGTTTGATCTTAGCCTGCGTGTGCGTGCGTGTGTGTGGTGCATTGGGATGAGGGATAAAAAGCCAGGTTGGATCTCACCCTCTTAAGTCTCTTATTTTCAGGGCTCAGGAGTCTAAGGGTTGCTGTGAAGTAGTGAGAGGGATGTCCCCAGGCTGGACACGTTTTTTTCTCTTCAGGGTGCTGTCTCCTCGACTTGAATGTAGGTCTAGGGCTTGTTCTCCTAGGTCAGCAACTGTGTTTTCTTTTTAGATAAACCAGTTGAGAATGAACACAGAGAGGAGGGGCATTGCAGACGATATAAGAAAAGGATAGCTTGTTAAAAGCTGTGGCCCCCAGGGTGGCAAAACTAAAGACTCCTTCATTCTTTACTTCAGAATCCCAATTCTCTGCCTTTGAAATAACCAATTTAGGAAGTCTGTTCTGGATATTTTTCTATATTTTCTTACAGTATAAATATGGTTTCTGCCCACATTGTTACCATCCTCACTGTCAACCCTTCTATTTCCATAGGCTGTGGGGAGACACCTCTATAATGGTCTTTGTACTAAATGAGGACCAGCCTGGGAGTTTTAGAATGGAAGGTTTTGGCATGACATATGTGCAGGTTCAAGTAGAAACATGACAGTGAACCCTGATCCTTCCAGAGAGCTAGCTGAGTTCCCACACTTACCATTTGAAGCATACTTAGTAATGTAGGAAAATGTTCATGTAAGAATATAGGGAAAACCCCAAACTATAAAATTGGTAGAACACCCCAAAACAAACCAACCAGTGCCAAAATATAGGACCAGAAAGAATTGGTTTAATCAGTACTTTGACTTGACAGCCTGTAGTTATTATAACTAGTCCTATGTTTTTCTGTAGTCTACATATTTATATTAATGCTTTTGTCTTCAGAAAAATGGAAAAAAGTAAAATAGGTAAATGGAAATTGAGCTAAGATAAGATACTCATTAACTTTCCTTTCTGATATCTACTTGGGTCTGAAAAGTCTCACAAATATTTCAATACTATTTATAAAGGGGAAGCATCTGTGGAGGAGTAATTTATTTTGATGTTATTGGTAGATTTTCTATTGACAAATTAATAAAATAAGTTTATGTATTTGTGCTCTATGCTGATGTAATTTTCTCCCCTTACTTACAGTTAATATTGGATGCAGTTCTTGGTTTGAAATGTAATGTTCCAATGTATTGTCTCTATACAACTAAGGTTGTACTAAATTATAAATAGAAGAGACAGTTATTGATAGAGGTTCTGTCGATGCAGAGAACCATGCATCTTTTTGTTGGTGAACATAGTTAGTTTAGAAATCTCTTGTATGTTCAAAGTGTAGCTTTGAGTCACCTCCTATTGTTGTCCTGGGAAAATGTATGTGATAAATATTTTTTTGGAGAATGCAGTGTTTTGAAAACCATTCAGTTTATAAAACTTTTTTATTCATAGCCTTCTCATCATTGCTCTGACCGGAAATGGGGACAGATTCAAAAGTGGCTGGTAGGCCAGGATTGCCTGTCCTGCATGCTGTGATAAACTGTTGAACTAATGCAACACTGCAGCCAAACATTAACTAATGGTTTGCAAAGTAGGCTCTTGGTCTGTGTGGACCTAAAGGTCACAGAGTAGCTGTTCTGTGAACAGAAGGTTATGTGGGTCCTCATAATCCAGCCATCTCCTTTTGTTGTGGGTAGCCTCACTTTCACCTCATGGGAGTCCCAGATCAGGAAAGAACGAGTAAAATAATGTGTTTTAGTAGTTTAGGCCAGACTAGAAAATATTAAATACAAACAAAAGCATATGTTGAAAATCTAATATTTCATTTCTCCGTTCAGGGGCTGTGAAGATAACATTTAAAAGAATCATTGATATGTGTGTAGCTTAAACATTGAGAGTCTTACACTTACGAAGTTTTTTGTTTGAGGTTTAAAATGTAGTTGGTTAACCTGAGTCTTGACTGGTAGCTAGGACTGGACATATGTTTCAGATGGAGTAATTGCTTCTCCTCCCTCCATCTGCCCCTCTTCTTTACTCCTTTCAAATTGATTCTTCTACTCCCTTCCTACCATACTCTTGGCTCGCTTGTTTGTGAGCCTACAGGTTATCATGTGATATTCTTGATATAAAGTATAAGTGGCTAATAAGTTTTTGGTGAAATCTATGGTGTATGACCACGCATAGGACTCTCTGTTGCTAGATGATTCTTTTCATGTCAGATATTTCTCTTGATTGTAACTGTGTGTGTGTGTGTGTGTGTGTGTGTGTGTGTGTGTGTGCGCTTGTGTCACTCATGTCTTGCTGGGGTGTGAGTAGGGAGTACTAGAAATACGAAGTTCAGGAATGAAGGAAGCTACTGTGTGTTAACACCATGCTGGAGCTTTTTACCTTGCTTTATCATAGGGGGTGCTCTCCATTTTGTAGATGGGCTCTTTAGTTTTTTTTTTTTTCCGGTCATCTTAAAACAAATCTAGACATACTTGGGAAGAGGGAATCATAACTAAGGACTTTTATCCATCAGAATGGTCTATGGCCATGTCTGTGAGATATTTTCTTAATTACTAATTGATATAGGAAGGCCCTGCCCACTGTGGGTGGCACCATCCCTAGGCAGGTTGGCCTAGCTATGTAAGACAGGTAGCTGAGCAAGCCAGAGGAGGCAACATAGTAAGCAATGTTCCTGCATGGTCTCTGCTTCTGTTCTTGCCTCTAGGTTCCTACCCAGACTTTTCTTACTGATGAACTGTAGCCAGGACAAACCTTTCCTTCCCTAACTTGGTTTTGGTCAGGGTTTTATCCCAGCAACACAAAGCATACTAGGACAAGAGACAAAGGAGAGGTGTAGTGATGTAAGCAGCCTGTTTAACCATTGGCAGAGTCAGAACTGGAAGGTAGGAAGGAATGCCACAGCTGCTGACAAAGGTGAAGCAATCAAGGGGAGGGCTGGAATCTTCCTGGGTTTCTGTACAGTCCTGTGCAGCCAGCTTTCCCTGTTTTTCATGGTTCTGATTTAAAGTTGTGTGCTTCAATCAGCAGCACGTTGGTGTGTGGCTGGAAGAGTAAATGCTGTTTCTAGTGTTTTCTAATCTGAAACTGAAAGAGCAACTCCAGCCTCAGCTTCATAATAATAATTGTAGACAGAGAAGATGGCTAGGTGTGTTCTTGGGGCTGGGATTTTCTTTTACTGAAGCCACTGAGTCTTACTTTAAGTGAACTTTTCAAAAGAGTGTGTTTTATTTTCATTAACCAAATTGAATATAACAAGATAATTTTCCAGGAAGTTTTGAAGTTTTTATACTTTATTAATTCTTATGAGAAGCTCAGTCATCCCAGTTAACATCATTGCAGAATCTTTGCTCCATTTATATCTTGCCATTACCAACATTAGCCTTTTATCCATGATTTAAAATTTGAGAATGCTGGGGCCTCATTTAGAGCAGGCGGACGCTCTGCCTCTGAGCTTTATCTCCAGCCTGCGTTTTACTTTGTGAGACAAAGTCTGAGTTGACCTGGCAGAAATAGTCTGCTGTTCATCAACTTCCTGCTCTGGATATTTATGTTGTCATTGATAGTGGCCAGTCCTTAGACAGCCAGGGAGGAAAAGACTCCCAAAAGTTTGGGCTAAATATGTCCCTGTTATTTAAAGCATTGTCATGCTTGGATTGTTCAGTCCTAATAAGACCACCCAGGATTCTGACTGGTTGTTTCTCATGACTGTGGAGAAGGGAACACTCTGTATTTAGTACCTAAGAACACAGTTTGTTGCCGCCTGTTTTCTTAGCTACTGGTGCTATTACTTAAGGAAAAGCTACTGGCTGTTATATGTATTGTTGATCCCACCTGTACAGTGAAGAGGGCTGTTCTTCCATGGAAGGAAGCCCTGAGTTTGTTGTTTCTGTGTAATTGAGTCTCAGCAGGGTGGATGCTATTCCAGGTTCTGTGGGCCTGTTTATGCTCTGGGAGATTCCCTCCTCAACCCTTCTGTGTGGTAACTTTCTGTCCTGAAGATGAGGGACCAGATAAGACCCTCTCTATGGACTCCAGAACCTAGCATGGTGGCGCCTGCCTATAATCTTGGCACTTGGGAGGCAGAGGCAGGAGAATTGCCATGACTTTGAGGCTAGCCTTGTTTACTGGGTGAGACCTGTCTCAAAAAAGCCAGAATTCTGGAGTTGTAACCAAAGTTTTTCCAACAGCGTTTCCTTCTAATTTCCTTACATTTGCCACTTATGCTTTCAAGTCAGGAGACAATCAAACCAGCCTCAGTGCTTTGCCTTTCTGCAGAGAGCTGTGCTACTGAGAAAAGACAGCTCTCAGCTCTTAAGGCATGATACAAATTTGCTTTGTGTTTTCCTTACTGTTTTACATGAACATATATTTTTTCAAATTGGCTTAGAGAAATGCTTTTGGCAGCCTTAGCCATGTGCTGGTAATTATATTTAAGTTGATTAGAATTAAATTTAGTTTTTCAGTTGTGCATTGTATTAGGGTTTTCTAGAGGAACAGAAGTCATAAGATGAATATATGTAAAAGAATTTATTAAATTAACTTACATTAAAATAATAACAGCCTCACACTTGAGAGGTTGAGAACCAGGTAGTTAGTTGCTTGGTCCATTTCACTGGGTGCTTCAGCAGTTGGAATCATCTCACAGGAGCTGTTTTCTAACTGTTGGGAGGTCAACAAGTTGGTTTGATCTGTCCAGCAGATGGGACACCTCAACAGTCTGAATCTGGTGCCAAAACCCTGGAGAGCCATTGTTTCTTAACCCATGCTGGAAGCCTGGAGAGCCTGTTCTGTTGTCAGTGACACAGCAGGACGGGAAGGTAAAGTCAACCCAGCTGTGGAGGGGATGGCCAAGTTACCAAAGGCAATGGTTTCCCTCTGCCATACCCTTTTAAAATCTGAACTACTACCAGAAGGTGCTGCTCGCATTCTGGGTGGGTCTTCCACATCAATTAAGGAAGGACAGTTCTTTTACTGAGGCTCCCTATTCAGGTGATACTGGCATTTCAAGTACTCAGCTACATGTGGCTAGTGGGCTACCATAATATCACACATATAACTGTTTCTGTCAACTCTGTTGGACAGTGCTGGTTTAAAGTATGGTTTTTGACTGTGAAATAAATGAGCTGTATTCTTTGTGCAAATGAACTAGACAGTATGGAATATAAATTTCACTCTATAGACTTCTGTAGTCTTTTTAGGTCCAATTTTTTTATCTGTCCATGCATCCATGCATGCATCCATCCATCTATCAATCATCTATCTGTCTATCATCTGTCTATCTTGCTGGCTGGCTGACTGGCTAGCTGACTGGTGTGATGGTGCACCTCACCTTCATTTCAGCACTCAGGAGGCAGAGGCAGGTGTATCTCTGTGAGTTTGAGGCCAGCCTGGGAGTTTCAGAATAGCCAGGACTGTTACACAGAAATCCTGATTCAAAAAACAAACACAAAAATACAAGCTTTTTTAAAAAAATCCATTTATTCATTTTAAATTTATGTATAAGTATTTTCCCTGCATTTATGTGTGTGGCCCATTTGCATGGCTAGTGCCTGTAGTGGTCAGAAGAAGGCATTGGATCTTCTAGAGTGATAGATGGTTGTGAGCCTCCATGTGGGTAATGGCAATCAGACCGAGGTTTTTTTGGAAGATCAGCAAGTACTGTTAACCACTGAGCCATTTCTCTAGCCCCTGTGTCAAATTTTCAATGGAATTAAAGAGAAAAGCCACTTAAATATAGAAGTATATCAATATTTAATAAGATTTTGTCATAGAGTTATTTTGATAATTACATAATTGCAAATAAATAGGGATTCATCTGTTCTTGTATCTTTGATGGGGCTGTGTTCTTCAGGTGGGTTTTTTGTTGGTTTTCTTTAGCTACAAGGTCTTAATTATGCAGCCCTGAATTAATGGCCTGGAATTCACTTTGTAGAGCAGGCTTATCTCAAACTCACAGAGATCCACCTGCTCCTGACTCATAAACGCTGGAATTAAAGGACATGAGGCAGGATGTGCTGTTTAGAAGTGTTCTATGGCTGGTAGAATAGAATGAAGGGAGAAGTAGATCTTCAACCTTGGAAATCAGCTTAGTACCCCAAATGACGCCTGTGTGATACAAGACTTTCTAATTAACTTGGAATCAGTTACTACTTAACATGGAGTGCTCTGCTAACTTACATGTCTCCTAGACTTTGTGGTATCACTTACAAAAAGTGTTGCCTGGAGATCACAACACCCTGTTAAAAATCAAGTCACCAAATCATCATGGTATCTTTGAATAGACTTTGGGACACATTTGTATCAAGTGTAGCAGTGCATACAGTAGTTGTCAAAAGACGATTTAAAAACACACACACACACAAAGATTGAGACCAAAATGAAGCAGTAAGCTGTGGCATTTTGGTTGAATTACTATTTCTGTTTTAAGATAATGGCAAGAGATAGCCCCATCTGTTTTTCAGATGCATTGCTGGATTGCTGTGGAGTGTTGTAACATTGTTTCATTTTGATAAGTAGCCCACCTAGACTAGTTAGATGTAGTTTTTAGTCACAGTGGAAATTGCTTTAGCAATTGGGACGTTAAAATTTTGAAAAATCAGCAGTTCCTTACAGTGTTAGGTGATCATATTCTGGGGACCAGCTCTTTGCTACCCATGACTCAGGCTTTGCTGTCTCCTTGCCGATGCACGATTATGGAAACATTAGAACTGCACACAGTTAAGTGTACTGTTAGGTATAGTCAGTCTCTTTATAAGCTGCTTAAGGCATGACTTAACTATCAACTGTGAAATATTTATGTTATTTCTTAGTAGTTTAATCACATTAACACATAGGGGTGTATTTCTGTATTTCTTTTATTTTCCAGTTAGAATAGTGAAAGGAGGGAAAAAACCCCGAAATGAAAAAACTTCCTTAGAATGAGCACCAGAGTAAAACCTGAGTATTTTTAAAGCACTGTACATTCTTCTCTATACATTTATGACAAAGTAAACATTCCTTCCCACTTGTATAATCTGGCACTTATAATGAAAAAATAAATGTCTGCTTTCAGTGCTCAACCCAGCATCTGTTTGCTGAGTGCTGTTGTGTGTTTTATTCCTCGAATGTTGAGCTCTCTGGGCCACATGCAAATAAGAGTGCTCGGACACATCACAGCTGCTGAGCTGCTTCCTTTCCTGTGTGGTACCACCAAACTCAGCTTTGGATCCTGCTTATTCTAAGAAGGTGCCGCTGTGCTTTTGACTGGCTGGTTTTTGCTCCTTTGCTCTGATAAACAATTACTTGTTCAGTGAATAATTATCCATGTGCTTTCTTCTTCCCCAGGAAGATTCAAAGAGGGCCAGGTATTCTCACCGGTCTGGCCATCACCGTTCTTATCTGGTTTGTAGTGACATGTAAACTTGCCTGTGGTGCTGTTCCTCATTGTTTTCGTGAAGTCACAGACTTTTAATATGCTTGCTTTTATTTTTATCAGGGAGTTGAGGATACATTGTCTCTTCGAAGCCTTGGCAGTCACAGGGTTGGTATTCTAAGTCGTTTACACCAAATAGCAAAGCTTTTAACAGTGATCTTCCCTCAGCATCAGTGATTATCTGAGCAATCCAACAGTGTCCATTTATGCCTCTACATAACATAAGTGAACAATGCTGGCAAAGCTCTGTAATAGAAAGAGATGTTTTCTCTCAAATTATTGCTAGAAGCGAATCAATTCTAAAATCTTGAACATTTTTATTTTAATGCAGGTTTTTTCTTGCTTTCTGTAGAAATACCTTTGATTTTAGAAGTATCACAAAATGATAAGATGGAGTTTTGTAGAATAATGTCTGCTTTGTCCTAATTCTTTGATTTTTCTTTTCATATCATAAATGACAATCTATTGAATGAGCATAGCTTTGGGGCTTGTCTGGCTAATTACAATTATAATTATATGGAACTATTGACTTGAAATTTTTCTTGCCATATGTATAGAAATTATGTTTTGATATTTTGATTATTATTTTATAATATACCAGTCTTTTAGCATAGATTGTTATAAGTAGAGTGAGGATTTGCTGCCTAAAGTCCTGTGTGTTGTGCTGAAGCACAACCTTTCCTCTTACTTCTTAAAGAATTGTGCTTCAAAACAGTGTTTTGCATTTGTGTTATTTACGTTTTTCATCAGTAAAATCATCTTTCATATTAAGGGCTTTATTTGTTCCAACTCGGATTTCCTTCTTACTTTATATGAAAAGTACTACTTAAGCTAATACCTGAAATACCAGGTATTAGCATTTTTATACTTGTAAGTACTCCATATATTACACTACAATACATTATTTTCTTTTGGTGTATATACTCTATTGTGTTTCTAGAGTAACTTTATAAACTGGTTTCAAGTCATAAGTGCTCTATTTAGTTACAAATTTTAGATTTGTTTTATAGTATTGACAAATTTTTGAAGAAACCTAAGATAACCAGTGGCTTTACAGTGGCTTTACAGTGGGTTTACAGGGGGTTTACAGTGGGTTTACAGTGGGTTTACAGTGGGTTTACAGGGGTTGGGAAGCTGGCTCAGCAGTTACAAAGCACTTGCTGCTGTTGCAGGGGGCCAGGGTCAGTTCTTAGCACCCACATAGCAACAGCTCACAAACTCCTGTAACTCCAGGTCTAGGGCATCTGATGCCCTCTTCTGGCCTCTGCAGGCACCAGGGATACACACTGTGCACATACCTACAGAAATGCTCCTTTCTAAAGTGCTTTTTATGTGTATGAATGCTTTTTAGAATGTGTGCGTTTTCATGCTTGCTGCTAGAGACATTTTTTTCTTTCCTCTTTAAATAACTTTTTAAAAAGCTATATAATTAGTCTACCAAAGTTTCAAAGTTGAGAGTCAAGGACTGCAAAATATCCCCCTCTTCTTTTTGTGACCAGTTTCTTTGCTTTCATTTATAATGCTCATAGTGTGATTTTTCACAATTTATTATTGAACTGAGTATTTATAAATTTGCATATGACCATGGAGCGTTGATCTTTAAGTTTGACCTAAGTTAGGGAACTTTAAGTCAAACCTCCAAATAAAAGAAATTTGCCATTCAACTCATAAGGAACTATTCACCTGGAGTGGGTATAAAGCTACCAGATAGATATCCCTTTAGTGGAAATTGTATCAGTAAACATCGGAGATACAATTTTAATTCTTTTTTTTTTAATTTATGGTAGCTGTGAAAATGTGTTCACATTGATAGAAGAAAACTCTTTGTATTTTTTGAGGTTTATCTTAGGTGTATTGGTGCTGAAATGTGCATCGGTACCATGTGTGTACAGTGCCCTGTGGGGCCAAAAGAGGTTGTCAAATCCTCTAGAGCTGGAGTTAGAGATGATGTGAGTCCTTGTGTGGGTGCCGGGAATTGAACCCAGGTCCTCTGGAAGAGCAGGCAGTGCTCTTAAATGTTGAGCCATCTCTCCATCCCCAACTATTTGTATTTTTAAAAGTTAACATATGAGTGCCAAGGATGTAGCTAAGTGATTGAGTTCTTGATTAGCACGTGCAAGGACCTAGGTTTAATTTCCATCACTGGAAAGAAAAAGCCTGTGTGAACTTGAAAAGGAGGCTGCATTATCCTTGTATGTATGTGTATGGATTTAACATATTTTACATGTATAGATCTTTACAAAATTAAGTCTGAAAGCTAGTGATAAATTGTATTTCTTTTTAACAATGTGCTTTGTTTTTGCTCTCTCTGGGGATGGAACCCTGTTCCAAGTGCTCCTCCACTGAGGCTGATCAGCATCCCTAGCCTTTGAGATAGTTTTTCCCTGTTTTGCTTTAATTAGATGATCTTAGGAATTCTAAGCATTTGGAGTTTTTGTTTGTTATTTTATTTTGGGGGTTGGGTCCAGGGTATGTAGCAGACCACTCAGCTACCACCAGCTCTAGATTACTGACTTTTAAAATGACTTTACCATTTCCACTAATCTGAATATGTCAGACAATTTTTGTCCTCTATAAAAATAAATATAGTGGTCTAAAATGGTGACCTGAATGTTCTAATGGTTTACCACAAATTTTAGAGGTGTCAGTGTTACTTTACCTGTGTTTTTAAACTTAAGAGTTATGTTTTTAAAAGACTCATACTGTCTGCACATTTACTTGGTTTTGAAGCATTAGCCGTATGTGAATGTGGGTCAGGTACACTTAAGGTTTTATGCTGGATTTTTAGGATTTTGAACTTTCCTTTTGTCTAGTTAGTTATCTTTTAGGAACTGCTCTGTTGAAGGTGCCCTGCTAGAAGCTACATGGTTTGAAAAGTGCTAGCTATAGACATTAAGACTAAAAATAAAAAGGACAAAGGAAGCCTGAGCCTGAACCTAGGTTTAGGGAGGGACAAGTAAGTCAGAGTCTTGGACTGAGGAATGGAACTGTGTGCTTGCTTGTTACCTGTGAATAGATTGCTAATAACATGAATATCAGTAGTTTTGTAAAAATTACTACAGATGCTTGATTATTGCTTTGTGTACTGTATGCAAGAAGACAGTAGTAGAAATCTCAGATTAGGAAATAGTGTGACCTTGAATCATAGGATATTCACTATTCCTCATCAGTGGAGATTTTTACTGTTTAGTTACTGTTTATTTAGTTCCTTGCCATATATTAGTGGTTTTGAGATAGTTGTAGTGAATTCAGTTCTTAAATTATTGTTTAAACTTGTCTTTTGTTTAATTTCACTTAAGAGTTCATTGAAGGATATTACTGGGACACACTGGAGCAGAGCCAGTATACCCAAAAGGAGAGACATGATGGTGTGTACTTCTGAAATGTGTGGTCTCAGATTTTTATGTGTTTATTGTTGATTTTCAGTGTTGTGGACATAGAAGCGACAGGAATAGGCTAGTGACACATGAGTTTCTACTTTGTTTTCCTGTGAAAACTTTAAAGCAAATGTGTGTCTCTAAGGTTTTCAAAGACATGCTCTGACTTTGATTCCAAGATTATTTGGCAAGACAAATCAGCTATGTGATCTTCCTTGCTTTTGCTATTTTTCAAATGATGGCAGACAGTGGTAGTGGTCACAGGGATGAGGAGGGAAGCGTCTTCGACCTTAGAGTGGTTTATACTTTACATTTAAAGCCTCCCTTAGGCTATCTTGTTCTGTAATATCCTAAGGTTGAATCACCTTACCATCACTGATTCTGAAATTTGTTATTTGAAAGAAAAGTAGAGGCTGAGGGGTATCTCAGTGGTAAAGCACTTGCACGACATGCACAAGGCTGCCAGTGCAGCCAGTAGTTGGGGTGGGGAGAATACAGCCTTTTGTGTGTTTAAGATGGCGTTCTGTCTCAGACTGCAGAGTAGCTAGGGCTACGTGTGCCTACCACTGTGCCTGGCATAAAACAAAGTTTTAGTTACACGTGCAGTTTAACAATAATTTCTACTAAGAAAGTAAAGGTTATATCTAAATATAATCGCTTTTGCATTTAATAATATTTTGATTTTGAAGTGGCACTGTTTTGATTTTAATAATGACAAATGTTGCCTTTTTCCCTTATGTTCCTGACTTTGACAATGCAACCGACTTTCCCACTTTTCTGAAGTGCAGTACGATACCCTCAAGGACAGATCATCAAGGGTTCCGTCATTAGTTTGTAGTGCATGACTTTGTGTTACGTGTGAGGCTTTTCTTTCTAAACACCAGTTATTGCTAATCATAGATTATGACTAACTTTCATGCTTTTGTTATAGTTTTTTTGGGGGGGAAATGTGTAAAAAAACAAAAACCATTGTTTTTGCAATTGTGGCATAATCTAATACTGGAATAATAGCTTTTCCCATAGACTTCAGGATCAGGCTGAGAGCATGGCTCAATGATAAAGCGCTTCCTTAGCATTACAAGCCTGTAGGTTTGCTCCCTAACACTACAAAAACCAAAAACCAAAAATGCTTCAAATGGCTCAAATGTGTGCTGGAAGAGCCAAGATTTCTGGCTCAGTAATTCAGTCATAGTTCCATCTTCCAAAGAAGAGCTGGTTCCCTGTGCTCACCTGCCGCACAGGAGGACTGGTTTGCTTATTTTTTTTAACTTCCTGATTATTTATTTTGCCTGTGTCAACTTGTTGGAGCTGGTTCTCTCCTGCTACCATGTGGGTCCCAAGGATTGAACTCAGGTCATCCAGCATCATCAGACTTGGCAGCAAGCATCTTCATTTTCTGAGTCATCTATCTCTCCAGCCCCTCTGACAGTGTTCTGATACACCTGAGCTACAGCAGTACACCTGTGCTTCATTTCATGCGTCATAGGCTGGCAGGTTACTAAATAAACTATCCAGCAGTGATGGGTGGCAGCTGAAGAGGTCCAGGAATTTTAGCTTGACATATTGAATTAGCTAAGGAAGTCAAACTGGCTTGGGTTTTTTTTGTTTGTTTGTTATTTTGGTTATGATTATGTCAGTAGATTCCCCAAGTTTCTAGGCTGCGTAGTTTTCACTTAGATGTTCACAGTAAAGTATGAAAGATTATTCACAATGAGAAAATGAGCATGGCCTTCCTGTTGAGGATCTGACTGTGTGAAGTGGTTTTCCTAGGACAGCGTGTCGCCCTTGGCTGTTCTAGGGCACTGCACAGTCTCATTACATAGATTGAATTTATTGTCTGCTGGTTGTTGTTGAGTAATAGTCCTGACCTTTGTCCCCCTGGGAGAAGTGATATCTTTATATAATCTTGTTTCCAAAGTACTTTGTGTAAGCTTAAGTACATACATTATAGATATTTCTCTTCTGAATGACTTATGCCCTGGCTCTACTAACTTGCTCTGAGGGTTAGAGAGATGGCTCGAGGGTTAAGAGCACTTACTGCTTCCAGAGAATCTGAGTTCAGGTCTCAGCATCCATGTTGGCTGGTTCACAACAACCTCTAACCCAGTTCTGGGGATCCATGCCCTCTTTGACATTTGCCCACATAGACCATATATACATAATTACATACACATAAATTAAATCCCCCCAGAAGAGTGTTGTTTTCAGCAATGAAATGTCCTTTTGGTTTATTTACAATATAGCATTGTTTTTGCCTTTAGATAAGATGACTAAATTAGGAGGAAGAATAGACTCTCACCATCTATAGCTTCCTAGAGTAAAAGAAATGGGGGACAAGACTCAAGTAAGGTGTATAATGAAGGTCCTCTGTAGTTGGATTTTTCTTTGGGCCACCAGCTCACAAATAACGACATGGAGACTTATTAATTATGAAAGTTCGGCCTTAGATTAGGCTTATCCCACTAGCTCTTATAACTTAAATTAACACTATTAATTTATTATTTTCACCTACATTCTGTCATGTAGCTCATTACCTCATCTCTCCATACTGCCCATGCTGTTTCCTCCATGCCCAACTGGCGACTTTGCCTTCTTCCCCCCAGAGTTCTCTCTCTGCTTGGAAGTCCTCCCTAACTATTGGCTCTTCAGCTTTTTATTACAGCATCACAGCAATATAATTTCACACAGTGTGCAAATATCCTACAATAGTCCCCACAGACATCCTTCTGACGCTGTGTCCTAATGGGTTCCCTTTAGCTGGCCAGACACCAGGTTAGTTAATGGACACAAGTTGAGTAAGAGAGGGTAATGTGTCTCCAGACTGCATACATCAGCCTTCCAAGTTCACTCAGTCTGTTACTGACAGGAATTAGGTTGCGTGCATACTACTCTATATCATATGTACCTTTGCTATTATTTTATGCTGAATTTCATTCTTAAAATTTCACTACATGGCCATTAAAGTTGACTCAACAATTTTTACTTGCAGAATTATTCTTACAGTCACACCTATGGGATGAAGAAGCGATCTTCTAGTTCTCATAAAGACCCCCTGGTTAGTTCTTCTTTGAAGTTTGATCTAGTTGTGACATTATGGACAGCACCAAATTACAAGTGGGTTTCATGCTCAAAGTTTGTTTTTAGAAACTTGGAATGTACTTTTTGGTAGAAACAATGTGTGTGATAGAGAGTTCCCATGTGAGAGCTCCCTAACCCTGTTACCTGTGTGATCTTCGCACTGCAGAACTAACAGGCTTTTCATTACAGTCACTGGGGTGCTCGGAACACCTCTTTCTCCTTATTGTGTTGTTGGCAGAAATGTAGTCCCTACCTTGCTGCCAGTTCTGGGTTTCCATGGGAGTGTTGGGAGGATGTACCTAGAAGGGAAGAGGGAGGGAGAGAATGCTGAGGGCAGATTACAGAGAGGCCTTGGTATATGGGAAGGACATGGTAGTTTGGTGCCCGGGTGAGGTGTGAGTGATGGCGAAAGGCAGGGTAAAAACCCAAGAGCTGTGTGTGGGGCGGGGGCGGGTAGAAGCAGGGACCCTGCAAGTAGTGTCAGCAGTAGGGAAGGAAGGTTCTCAGCCAGGGATTCATACACTTGCTTAGCCTCTAGCAAGGGGGATTTGATAGACAATTTCTCTAGCCTAGTAAATTATAAAAGTGGTATTATTCAGTGGGCCTAGGTTTGTCAGGGGCATTCTTAACTGTAAAATGAGAATAACTTAGATATTTGCATTTCATTTTTATCTGAGGGTGTTTTGTCCTATTTTTAAAGTAATAACAAGCAGTAGTGACCTTGTTTGAAGTAGCTCACCTTTAGTGCCCACCCCTTACAGAGGTTTTAATCCATTGCTGCTTGTCCTTCCTTTACTCAGACCCAGTGGTTTAAAGGCATTGCCTTGGGGAAGAAGAAGCCGTAACAGGATCAGATTTGCTTGTGTATTCAGATTTTGTCTTGGTGTGCTTCAAAAACATTTAACCTGAAAAAAATATATTAAATTTTGCTTTTTGCAGAGTGGCCTCTATTTTGACCAGAGAAACTATAGCAGTCTTAGACATAGCAATCCTGCCTCTACCTACTACTATCGGGTTTGTCCAAAGTCTTTGGTCTCATGTATTTTACCCACCTTTAACACATCTCTAATCGCCCATTTTGCATTTAGACTATTTGTAACTAATCTCTTAATGGTTAGATATACCTGTATAGTTTTGGTAGCTGATTTATATAGTCCTTCTTGAGTGTGTCTTCAGTGAGAACTGTTAAATCACCATGTTTGTAATGAAAATTTCAAGTAGAAAAAGAATTTATACAGTGAGCATCATGTTCTACTCTTAGGTTATTTAGTTTATTTTCTTAGCCACATAATTATTTGTCTATTTATCATTCCATCTTTTTTTTTTTTTTTTTTTAAGGCAGTCTCACTATGTATGCTGCCAGGCTCAAACTCAAGATTGTTTTACCTCAGTCTCCTAGTTGCTGGTGTTAAGGCGGGGACCACAATGCCAAGCTTCTGTCTAGTTTTTTGATTCATTTCAAAATAAGCTATAAGTATCTATACACTCCCTGATAGATACTCTTTTAATAAGTTGACATGTGAAAATATAAGCTACGTATAGGATGAGAGCGATGTTATTATTTGGTAGAGTATTAATGTAATGTTAGAGTCTTGTTTTTCCTTTTTGTCTGTTTTGGGGCTTTCACTTGTTTTGTTTGTTTTTGAGACATGGTGTGTCTCTGTAGCCAAGGCCTGATCATCTTGCCTTAGCTACCTGTGCGCTCAGATTGCAGGCTAGTATCTCCACAGTCAGCTAGAATCTTATTTTTTCCAAGACATCTAACATTTAAAGTATACTGTAATGTGTGGTACCCAGTACATTTAAAAGTATTCAGGAATGGGAGCTAATCTATGTGGTAGAATAATTCATTAGCACATGCAAGGCTCTGAATTTAATTTCAGGCACCGGAAAACACAGTCACCTGAAAAACCTGTCTGCACACACTATTTCACTATTCCTGTTTGTCTAGGTTTAGTGAAGAAGAACTGAAAATGTGTCTTAAGTGACTCCAGGGAAAGAAGTGTAATTTCTTTATAGAAAGTACTTTTAGTGCATGACTCAGGGGACTAATGCATCTTACATGGCTTCCAGCATGCTTTGCCCATGGCATGTTTTCAAAGATAAGCTTTCAAATCTATTTGGGAGAAAATGGTGATAATAGTAACTAAGAGCTTCCTTACCTATAACCTGGCCAAACCCATTGGGAGTCTGCCACAAAATAATCCACAATGCCCCAGGAACTACTGGTGACTGGTTTGAGACCACTATTTGACACATTCCCAAGTGCCGTGGCCCTCTTTTCTTCAGTGCTTTCCTGGGTCCCTGTCTCACATCCTGCCAGAATGTTCCTAATACTCTAAGGTTGTACATAATGATAGAAGACTGCTAGAGGCGATTTTCTTTCTCACCCTTAACAGTTTGCACTCGGAAAGTCTCTAGTGATTTCTCTCTTACTTCATGTGTTTTCACACTACGCTAAGCACTTGGGACTTGCTAATGAGTTATGGAATCTAAAACCATAAATGTGAAGTCTTTTGCTTGCATGATGGTGAGGTACATTCTCCTGTGTTTCTGCTTTTGCTTATTTCTATTGTTCTGCCTCTCTTTGCAGTCTTCTTCCCTGTGCAGTGACCCGCTGGGGACATCGAGTAAAAACAGGGTTAGTACTTTCGAGGAGCATGTGGCTGTCACAGCTGCCCTTGCCTTTCTTTAGGTTTAATTAGTGCACTTATTCCATAGGCCTCCTCTTCTGCAAATTCTGGTCTGCTGAGAAGTGCCAGCCTGGTTTGTATTTCCTTCTTGCAGTGTGTGCTCTGTGGTAGGGCCGCTGTCATGGCGCTGACTAAGCTGTGTGGCCTTTCTGCCACATGTTCTGCAGATACGCTGCCTGTGCTTAGGCTACAAAACTCAGGACATGAAAAATAATTCTGTTATCTTTGCCAACATAGAAATGGATGACTCCTGGTAGCTAATGTTTAAGAATCTGCTTTCTGCAAGAAGATAAACTCCCTGGGTTCTACCACATTCACTTAGTTTTCTTTGGTATGGTTATGACCCTGGGCTGTGGCAATCAAAAGTCTACAAAATAAGCCAAATTTAAAGCATAACCAGTAGCTTAGTGTGCCGTGGCTGTTGGTGCTTCTAGCCGTTTGATGTTCTGTAGCCAGTTTCCGAAGACTGGAACCCAGATTGCTTATACCTGTTCCCTTCCCTGCTGTTTGCTCTTTTAAGACAATAAATTAATTAATGTTAGCTTCCTCATGTTATAAAATGAGGGCAAAAGAAAATACTATAGTGTTTTTGTTAATCCAAGTATATTGTTGAAGTTACAATGAAAATGATACAGCAAATCATGTATGTAAATGAATATAACAGACCATCCTCAAACATTTTTTTGCATTATGAACTGCCAAAATAATAAAGGTATTTTCAAAATAACTCCAGTGCTAAATAAGTAAATAATTATTCTTTTGTTCTCCAGGCATCATTGTCTGGTGGTGGATTATATAACCCTTATGTTTCTCGAACTGTAAGTGTAAATGGGAGGGGGTGACCACAGGAAGGGGCAGGAGTCATTTAGTCTGGCCCATTCATTCAGCCAGCTGTGAGAAGGTGGTTATTGGAGATCAGGAGTGACATATGAGGGGAGTCTTTGGGCATCTCCTCCCCTTTTGAGGGTGGGTGTGAGGTGACGTGCCAGACAAGGCAAAGCAGCTGTTTTCACCTTGGCACCAGAGTCAAGTTAAGAGTAGGGCCACTGTATTCCCAGCAGAAAAACGGAGCTGGCCATTGTTGTAAAGCCTTTCTTCTTGGAAATTTTATAGCCATCTGAATACAGTTACTACTCATCGAGAGCAAGTTCCTCCCGAAGCAGTCCTATGGTGAGCTCTCTGGCCTCTCTGCACACTTGAGGAATGTTTAGTTGCTCTGCATTCCACTTTAGAATAGAGTGGTGTGTTTCACTATCTTGTGCATGGATTCTGTGTTCCCAAGTTCATAAAAACCAACTACTAATATGTGCTAATTGACTGCTTTTGTGTGGGCCCAAGTAACTTCTTAACTGAGTCTGAAACGAGGCCTTTGGACAGGCTTAAAGTTTTTGTACTGTCATTTATGTGAAACACTTTGCCTTTCAAGCATTGCTAATTCCTGTTGGCTGTGCTGCTCTGGCTCTCCCTGCGTATGTTCCTGCATTGCCTTTTCTGTCTGCGGAGTGGTGGGAGAAGTAAAACAAACCAGTTTTTAAAGCTTGTTACGTGCGCCTGCTACTCTTTCTAGAACATTACATTTATTTTGCAGTTTATATAGGTAAGTAATATTAGTAAAGGACAAGGCCAGGGTAAAGTTCCCCAGACAAACCCTTACATGTAACCTGTGCCCGTTCTTGCTTTCAGAGATGTTCTGGACATGTATGAGTGCTTTTCATTTTGACCATAAATGGCTTCCTTTCTAGTATGTTTTACTTCTCCATGTTTTCTTAAAGTATCTTTCTGTGTCAGTGCATACAGATTTATAGCATCCTTTTTTGCCGTCATCATCATCATCATCATCGTTATTTTAGACAATTAAGCTATGCCCACCTTTTCAATTATTTTTTCTTTGAGATAATTTTGTACTATCAAATCTTTTTAATATCAGTATACTGTCGCACGAATGTACAGATATTAATTTTAAAAATCATTTTACTATTGATGGTCTTTTAGATGGTTAGGTATTTTCTGTGTGTACACATAGGCTTTGCATGCACAAATGGAGGTCAGAGGTCAAAGTCAGGTATCTGTTACTCCTCTCTACCTTATTTGTTTAGACAAAGTCTCACTTAACCTAGAGATCACAGTTTTGGTTAGACTGTCAGGCCAGGGAACCCCTGAGAGCCAATGTCCTTCCAGTACATACACTACCAGGCCTGGCTTTTACATGAATGCTGGAAGTACAAATTAAAGCTTCATGCTTGCATAGCCTCTCCCTAGCCCTGTGATGAACATTCTTACACGTTCTCTCTGCCCCTGTCTTTCCCTTCCTTTCACACCCATACACATGCACAGAGAGTACATTTAGATGAATATATCTGTAAGACAAATGTTAGGAATATAAGAGCATATGCATTTTTAAAAGAAGATTATTTTTGTTTTATGTATATAAATGTTCTGCCTACATATACATGTGTGTACTATGTGCAAACTTATTTCCGCAAAGGCTCGAAGAGGATTTTGTATCCTGGAACTGTACTTACAGGAGATTGTGAGCCACCATGTGGCTGCTGGGAACCAAACCCAGGTCCTTTGCAAGAACAGCAAATGATATGTACTGCTGAACCATCTCTCCAGCCCCTCCCAGTTTTTGAGGCAGAGTTTTACTATGTAGCTCTGGATAGTCTGGAACTCGCTCTGTAGACTAAACTGACCTCGAACTGACAGGGATCTGGCTGCCTCTGCCTTCTGAGTGCTGGGATTAAAGGTGTGGGTCACCATGCTCAGAGTGTTTGTGTTTTAATTTTGCTATATCTGACCATATTGACAACTAAAAAGACTGTACTCACATTTCCAAAGTAAATGATTACTTTTGGTGTACTAGCTTGTTATCCTTACAGATTATACCAAACTGGAGAAATTAACAATTATCAGGGAAAAGAAGAATTCTATGGGCGTTTACATTTAAAATGTTTGCAGTTCTGCCCTCCGGAATGGCAGCTCTCAGAGATCCCATCCTTGTACTTACACTAACACGGGTCTATTTAGGGCAGAAGGGCTTTGTCACAAAAGAAGGAGGTTTACTATTATCCTACTGTGTACTCAAAATTCTACTTGGCAGTTTTCAGACCTGGTGACATTTTTAATATGTCAAATGTAGTGTTTCCCTGCAAAAATTTTTGATAATGTGTTTTCAAAAACATAACAGTGCAGGTCCTTGCCCTTGTGAGCTGACTAGATTCTGTTTCATTTGCAATTTGGGTTCAGAATTACTACCTTAGTGATGCCAAAATGGCATCTTAGTGACATCAGAATGGGGATAAACTAGATGAGCTCTGCCAGTAGAGCGGGAAGAACACAGTCCTGTGAAGGGCTAATAGTACCATCTCTGCCAACTGTGGAGGAATGAGGACCAGGAAATGAGTCACTGCCTCAGGACTTTGCTGGTAGGAACTTCTTTGACATATGTTATTTCATTTTAAAACATTTTTTTCTTTCCCAAATTGAAATCTTAAGTATATTTATAGACCTCTCAAGGGACTTCACAGATCTGCAAGTCTAAAAATACCTTGACCTCCCTAGCAGATTTTGTCTAGTTTACTCATACCCTCACCAGTGTTTAATGTTAATAAAAGAGAGTTTTGCTTTATTCTTTGTGTTTTTAGGAAGTATCTTGACTTTTAGTGATACTTCATTATGCCTTATAGCAGCTTATCTCTTTAACGGAGTACAGTGGCTCATGCCAATTACAATGTGTATAGAGTGGCCTTCTAAAACTCTCCCACAGTGTGTATAGTCCACGAAACCAGTAGAGAAACTGAATCTTTTTCACTTTCTGTAGTCCATCGAAGATGACACTGCAAGCATTGTGTCTTCTGATCGTGCCAGTCGTGGGCGAAGGGACAGTGTGGTGAGCATGGTCTGCACGAAAACAATTACAGCTGTTACAGGACAATAGTGTATGCTTATGTGACATTTACTGCAAAGTGAAGTTTGTATTTTCCTCAAATAGAGTTTATGTGCACGGTTTGCTTTGTCATGCTGTCGAGAATGACTCACAAGTCTCAGGCACAAATCGTTTACTGAAAACTTTCACCTTATCTTGTTAGAGGGAGGGCCTGCTTGTTTGTCCCAGCTGCCCAGCTAGCTTAGCCCCAAAATAACCACACAGAAACTGTATTAATTAAAACATTCCTTGGCCCATTAGCTCTAGCTTCTTATTGGCTAACTCTTATATTAATTTAACCCATTTCTATTCATCTGTATATTGCCACGTGGCTGTGGTCTACCAGCAAAGATTTGGCATGTCTGATTCTGGCGGCTCCATTGCTTCTCCCCGACTCCGCCCATCTTCCTCCCAGCATACAGCCTAGCTTTCCCCGCCTAGTTCTGTTCTTCTCTGCCATAGGCTCGAAGCAGTTCTTTATTCACATTCAACCAATAGAAGCAACACATAGACAGAAGGACCCCCCCCACCATTATCTGTTGTTTTTTAAGCACACATTTTATCTGCTTATTTTCTAAAACGAGCCTCTCAAGCAAGAGTCACACTTGCAACATCGTTCAGTACTTGCGTGTGAGACTGTGATGTTGTCAGCTGTCAATGGCAAGATTGAAAAACATCAATTCAGACATTTTACCCAGTTAATCATTGTGGACATGGTAGTAGTTCATGCTATTCGTTAATGAAGCTAGAAGTGTCGCAGAGTGACATTTTTGTTCTCTATAAGGAACTGATGTGGAAATTAGAGTAGAGGACTGTGTGTCAGCATGGAGCCAGAATAAAGAGACCTATGAAGCTGTAATTCTTCCAAAAACGGTACAAACTCAATTAATGTGGGCGGTTGTAAACCAAAGTTCTCATAAAGGGAGCACCACATGTTTGTGTGAGATAAATTCATCTGATTAAAGCAATTTTTGGTTCCTTAGCCATCCAGATAATATTCATACTCATGGCCGAAGGAGAAATAAAAGTCATAACACCTTGGAAGCAGTGGAAATAGGGATTTAATAGTGATGGGCTTGCCTCAACCTCAGTAACCTGTTAGTTGTCTCTGCCCAGTGGAGATGGCTGTCTGCTCTGTTGTTAGACTTAATACCTGTACTCAGTGAGTGACTCTGGACGACCGACACCTTTCAAACCTCTAAGGTAGTAGGTGCTAATCATAATATATGTAAATCAAGTTGTAAAGAATAAAAATATCATTGCTTGATTTTGTTAGCCATTGGCAGACATCTTGTTCCCATGGATAGGTTTCTGAATGTACTTCTTGGTGAGGAATTTTAGAGCAAGGCAGACAGACACTTGGAGTTAAGAATGACTGATGAGTGGGTGCAGCCATTCGACTATGGAGTGCCCGTTATGTCTGCGGCAGTGTTCAAAGTGCCAGGAGGGATTTGTTAAACCAAGGACAGATCTCTGACTTTATGGAACTTATGTTCTAGGAAAAGACAGAAATAAACTAGTAAGGAAAAGAACACAAAAGGAAGACAGTTTAGGGTGTGAAGAAAAGAGCAGGTGACTGTGACAGAGGACCTTGAGGTGAGTATGTCGGAGTGACCCTTGGAAGAGTGCTCAGAGACTGACTTCTGATGGGAGAGGCTCAGCTGTCTGAGTGGCAAGAGAGGGGCCTTTACAGGCCAGTCTTTCTCATTATTTTGTCCAACAGTTCCTGATATGATATGTGAAAAGGAAGAAATTACTGTAGAAATTGAATATTGCCAGAGTTGATAACTATAAATAATTATAATATTATAAAATATAGTAGAGATTTGATAGTGGCCTGAACACTGCCCTCACCAGTCAAAGGTTCCCAGTGCTTCAGTGTGGAAGGTTTGCTTGTCATGAGCTCAGGCAGAAAATGGTCTGCAGCATAGACTTGCACTTGTACTATTGAAAGAACTTACTCTAGGGAGCTGTGACTTCATTCATTCATTCAATGACTTCATTCATTCCATTCATACCTCTTTTCTTTTTTTACTTTTTGAAATAGGTCAGTTGTAAAAGTTTCCTCATTTCATACTTTATCAAACATCAGATTAAGACAGGCACACAACTTCCCAGTTAGCTAGTGTTCTTTTTCTCCTTTCTGACTTTTAAAGTGTCTCATTTTCTCTGACTGAAAGGTCTCTGCTGCTGATTATTTTAGTCGCTCCAATCGTAGGGGGAGTGTTGTCTCTGAGGTGGATGACGCCGGCATCTCAGACTTGACCAGCGTGAGTGTATTGCATGGGTCATTGTGTTGTCCCAGGCATGTGACTAACTGCTTATATAGTAACTATTTTTAAAATTAGGAATTTAATTAACTCCTTAGACATATTTACTTGAGCATATTAACATGAAACATAATTATTTTGGGATATATTTGTTAAAATGTTCTTAAAAATCCCTCTTTTACCCTGTGGAATTCCCTTATAGAACTCATTAGCATCTTCAGTGATTCCAAATATTATCCTAGTTGTTTCATATGTTTTTTTCACTATTCTTTTTATCTGAATTATTTTAGAGTCAATCCATTTCCATCATGTCATTTCCTAACTGATATGCATACCTAACCCTCCATTCCTAAGGAAATAAACAAGTAGTTTCCTAACACCCCCCTTGGCCCATATTCAGGTGCTTCTGGTCTACTTTTTGCCCCCTGCTTGGTTTTGATAACCTATAAAGTGTTAGATTTTAAAAGCTGGATAATAAAGTACGCAGCTTGGCAAAATGCCCCATTTTCAGTAACCAGAAAGGAACTGAAGGGATTTTAAAGTGGACTCTGGCATTGATGAGGCACCTTCCTAGTGACTCGGGGACTGAGTGGAAGTCAGGTGTCCATGGAGGCACTTCTGGTCCCCGCTCTTCATGTACTTTGTGACCTGCCTGCTGAGCGCATCTCTCCAGCTCCTTCCCACCTGGCTTGGCATCATACAGACAAGCCCTGTTCTGATTGCCCAGCACTGTGAAAGGGATTTCTCCCTGGATATGCAGAGATCGTTTTTATTAGCACTTCACTTATGGTATGAAGTAGCTATTTTTGAACTATTTTAATCCTAGAAAATAATCTTAATTATTTTAATTGCAGTCCTAATTAGTCCATGTTACTGACTTAAATCTGGCCATATAGCAAGAATCTTGCTGTGGATTGAACAAGGACTTTGTCTATGATGAAATTAGGAGCTGGCTTCCCAGTTATCTGAGATGTTGTGTATTTTATTAACCTACTTAGTAACCTCTTTTTAATTTTTAAAACATTTTTATTTATTTTGTGTATGTTCATGTGAGCATATGGCAGGGAACACATGTGTAGGTCAGAGGAGAGCTTACAGGAGTTGGTTTTCTCCTCCTTTTACGTAGTCCTGAGGAGTGGACTCATGTCATGAGGCTCAGTGGCAAGTGCCTTTTACCTGCTGAGCCATCTCACTGGTCCATTGGTACCTGCTTTTTTTCATAGATATAACTGAATTTACTATATAGATCTGTTTTCTTGGTGGCTTGTTTTCTGCCCACCTCACAATTCATCATGCCTGAATTAGTGGTCATAGCCTTTGTACATTGAATTCTTGGCAGTTTGCTTTAGTAATTATGTAGACTTGAAGAACGTTACAGCTTGTCTCTTACTGCCTCTATTAATTAAATACCTCTTTAATGTAAGCAAAAGATTGTTTAGAACAGGGCTTTTAAAGTCTTCCTGTTATTTTATAGCCTGAGAGCCATTGCCTTTTGTATTTTTAAGTATCTATAAAAGATTATTAATTTTGCTTTTTGATAATGTCTTTTTTTTTTTTTTTTGAGGCAGGGTTTCTTTGTGTAATAGTCCTAGCTGCCCTGGAACTAGCTCTTTGTAGATCAGGCTGGCCTCGAACTCACACAGATCCACTTGCCTCTGCCTCTTGAGTGCTGAAGTTAAAGGTGTGCACCACCACTGCCTGGCTTAATAATGTCTTCTAAACAGGGGACTTTCTCTGAATTGAAAGGCATAGGCTTCAGTTCACCTCACTGAAGCAGGTGAAAGGGAGTTTGTATTGGTTGATCCTTGTTTGCAGCTCTGCCTTTATAGGATGGTTTCTAGCTGCCATGCTGTGGACCCACTGTCTGCCCACACGGTGATAATCCTGGATCCAGGAGGTGCTGGGGAAAGGTGCCAGCCAGTTCTACAGGACTACAGGATTCATAGGCTGTAACTTCCTGTCTTGCTCTGTAGGGCAGGCTAGAATAAAGGAAAAGTGTATAACTGTTCATTGCACTTGTTTTTTGAAAGAAATCCTTAGCCAGATTCACTTTAGGAAATCATTAAATCCATTTTTCTCTTCCCTTCTCTGGTTATGGAATCAGATCCACTTTCTATATTTTGTTTGTTTCTCATTAAACAAGTTTTAGATAACCGTGTCATTATTAGCATTATAAGGTTGAGCTTTCTTGATACAAAAATTCATAATGTTCTAAAATCTAAACGTTTTTGTGTGCCTTCATTGTGCTATATAAGCTAGGTTGTAGCCAAACTTCAGTTTACACTAAAAATAATATATATGTATATGTATATAATTAACTTATGTGTATAAAGTGTGAAATGTAGATGCATTCTGTTTAGACTTGGATACTAAGATATCTTAGTGTGTATATATTATTATTCCCATAACTGGAAAAAAATCCTAAATTAGAAACACTTCTTTTACCAAGTATGTCAAATGAAGGATATTTACTAGAAGTTAATGGATAATTGTAATCTAATGGATACATTTAACAAGCTACACTGTAAATACTTTATTTAGAGTATGCTTTTATACCTTAAGTGTGATTAAGCTTTATTGCATTTAAAAGGACTTTTCAGTATCTGGCAGGTAATTTCAGTCATTTATTAAGACATTAGCTTGTCATTGCAATACACCTTCATAGATTCAGCCTCAGTGAGACTGCAGGAGTCTTTGGCCAAGTCACTGCAGTCAACATAATTGGACTGCGGCATGACTGCTTTATGCTGGCTTACCAATTCCTGAGGTTTGGCGCATGATCAGTTTGTGTTGCGACAGATGGGATCCGTTAGAATACAGTGAACACTATAGAGTCAGCATTGTGGAGGCGTCAGTGATGCAGCCTCTGAAATGTAAGATTATTCCGGTGGTGGTCTAGTAAAGTGGGTGAGTTCGGGGTCATTTTTTTAAAATGTGATATGAAGAAGGGTTTCAGATGGATTTGAGTAGTTTAATTTTGAATGTGTCTCTTCTCGTTAACCTATTAGCAGAAAAGAATTAGAATATTTATGAAAATAAGGCAGTTTATGAAGATACACTTCTTTACTTTGGATGGCACTAACTGCTGGGCAGTGCTTTTCACCAGTGCCGCTCGAGACGGTTTCTTCCTCATTTAGAGCAGAAAGTGACAGTGTTGAAATTCCAGCTGTCATTGCCTGCTTGTTGTAAATCATTTTGTGCTTTTTAAAGTAAGTCCAAATAAATTAAAATGATTTCCTTTTGAAAGTATTACAGCAAGAAATGAAACATCAAAACCCAGCCTTTATATTTCTGATAAGTGTACTAATTAAGTAAAAGGTCTCTATTAAACATGATAACTGGGTAATAAAACATATGCTAGAAACTTTCACATGTGAGGAAGTTGGGTTAAAGTCATCTGAGCAAAGGCAGAAATTAAGCTAAAGAAGGTTTTCAAACCACCTTTCTGTGTTGGGCTGTGAAGGTTGATTTCAGAGTTCAGGACTGGGAATATTTTATTTTCATTTAAAGTTTCCATGTCACTTTTCCCACTATAGCTAAAAGTATACGCAAGTAAAGATGAGTGCTGGAGTTGATGAAACACGTTCAGATCCAGCCGGCACAGCTAGAAAGCGGTCAGCCTCCAGCAAAGTTTCCCACCTCTGCATTTTCCCCGTAGTTCTAGTTAGAATTTTGGAAAAGATCTTTAAGGAATCTTGCTTCTTGAAGCTGGTCTGAGAAGCCAGGAAACCTGAGTTAGCAGCAGAAGTCAGGTTAGTCTGACTGCGGCATGTTGAGATAATGCGCCACCGTGGAGATGCCAGAATAAGTGAAGCCTGTGAGAGCAGATGGGTGCAGTGGATCCTGAGCCCTCATACACCAGGTGCTGTTCCTTGTTTGAGTACAGAGAAGGCTATGCAGATACACGGCTTGCATGCTAGAGACCCGACAACAACAAATGGGTCAGCAGCGTCACAGTGCAGGGGAGAAGAAATGCTATGAAGAAAAATTATGTATTTTTAAAACTTTGAGGCTTGGGGAAAAGAAGATGAACAATGTGTCTGTGACAGTTTTGTTAAGGTTTTGAGAGACTTGGGGTTGACTGTCCTTGGCAGAGCAGGGTCTGGTGGGGAGAAAGGCCGATTTCTCACACCCTTTTGTACTGCTTGAGTTTGCTATGTGTGTAAGGAAACATATGTTTATGTAACCTACTTTTGGCATTAAATAGTTTTATGCATGCATTCTATGTCTTAATGTTTAAAACATTTTTATAGGGCTGGAGAGGTGGCTCAGAGGTTAAGAGCACCAGCTGCTCTTCCAGAAGTCTGGTGTTCAATTCCCAGCAACCACATGGTGGCTTACAACCATCTCTAGAGGGATCTGATGCCCTCTTCTGGCATAAAGGCATACTTCCAGTTAGCACACTCATACATAAAATAAATAATCTTTAAAAAAAGAAAAGTCTTTAAAAAAACCAATTTTGTATTGATAGTTTCTCTGCTTATATTGAGCTTTGTATGCAGTTTTCTTTAATGTAGTTATTAAATACCATGAAAAGAAAATCTGTCTAAAGAATCTAAAATTTTGAATCCATGTAGCTTGCTTCCAACCTATATACTTTAGGGTATGAACTAAAAATTCTTGACATTTTGTTATAACTTTTATTTCAGTTTTATTGTATTTACTTTTGATTCCACACCTCACTGAACTTAGAAAACCCTGTTGAGATTGTTCATCTCCCCACAAAATAAGAGTCAGCACACTGAATGTCTTTTTGATCTTCCTGTCTCTCTTTTTTTCTAGTTGGATGAAAAATCAGACAAACAGTATGCTGAAAGTTACACAAGAGTGAGTATAAAATTCTTGATGGGATGGAGCTCTCAGGTCAGCCCGCGCTTCCTGTGACTCGTTCGTTTGTTCAGCTTAATTGGCCAACAGAGCTGCTCTTCCCATCGTCTGTTTCCTGTGCTTGACCCTTCAGATCCCTCCAGCCTTAGGTCATGTGAAAGCCCTGGGAAGAGAGCAGCCGCACCTCATTTCACAGGACGCCATCCCTAAAGCTCTTGCCTACTCCTTTGATTCCCACTCTAAAAACTGATATTGAAAAGCCATTAAACATGGTTCATCTAGGAATGAACCAACAAACCCATAGCTTTGATTTTTTTTCCTTATAGATAACTCACTTCTCTAAGAAAAGTAGAACTCCCTTGTAGAGGAGTGCCTCTGTAGTAAAGTTCCTGTTTTCTAAACATTTTTTAAGAAACCAGGGAAATGATCTACTGAATTAAATTTTATAATGTGAAGCAAAACTGTAAGTCTATGCAGTTTTAATTTTTTAAGTCACACTCTAGAAAAAGCATAATAGTCAACCCAAATAACCAACACATTTCAACGAAGAATCAATGTAGATGTTCTGTTTTGTGATGTTTGAGTCAGGGTCCTAGTATGTAACCTAGGCTGACCTTGACTTCTGCCTCAGCCTATTGCTGGAATTACAGAACTGCACCACTGTACTCCACTTAAAAATTATTATGATGTACTTTGTTCCCTCTTCCTTCTGCAGTAAGCCCTCAAAATCTGTGTATATTTTATACTTACATCTCATTTGGACTCACTAAATTTCAGGTGATTTCTTTTTATTTACAACTATTCCAGATAGCACAGATCTCTTCTATTTATTAGTCAAGAGTGTGGTTTTGGAGAGAATAGTCTAAACTCATAGCAGTATGTGATGCTCTTTTCTTGCTCTTGGCTACAAATAGGCCAAGAAATGAGCTGCTTAAGCAATGTTAGGAGCGAAAGTAGGGAAGTGCTAATTAGACATTAGTTATGAATTTCTAAAACAACTCTAAATTAGCCTGGCAGCTCACCTGAGTGGTGTTTGAATATGACAAAGAAAAGCCTAGAATACAAAAGCTTCTATAAAAATTATTTTCACCGCCGGGCGCACGCCTTTAATCCCAGCACTCGGGAGGCAGAGGCAGGTGGATCTCTATGAGTTCGAGACCAACCTGGTCTACAGAGCTAATTCCAGGACAGGCTCCAAAGCCACAGAGAAACCCTGTCTCAAAATTTTGAATTTTAGATTCTGATAGTGTTTGAGGTAATGAAATGGTACTTGGTATGACTAGCTCCTCTTCTCTCTGCAGACCCATCTAGGCTGACAGTGTGAGCTGCCCCTAGTGGCCTTCTTGACTGTGTTGTTAGAATGTTCATCTGAAGCTCACCTGCCCCCACCACTCTGCCCAGGTTCAGTCTTCACAGCAAATGGTTTTAAAGAACAGCTCACAGTGTCATTGTCTCTCTTTTTCAGCCTTCATCTCGAAATTCCGCCTCAGCCACGACACCTCTAAGCGGAAACTCATCCAGACGGGGCAGCGGGGACACCAGCAGCTTAATAGACCCAGACACCTCGTTAAGTGAACTGCGGGTAAACCATAGTTTGTCTGCCTTGGCAAAGCAGCTTTGGTTTCTTTGTAGTTCATGGAGCTTTGAACACTTAATGTGACTTATGAGGAACAGATAGGGTTTCTGTAAAGACATGGTCATCACAGCTCAAAATCCCATTTGGATGTTTCAGAGCGGAAAGGAAGGGATTAGATCATTCTTTCTTCAGTTATCTTTCCTGAAGATGTGATGGCATTGTAATGGATTCATCCAATGACAAACAGTTATGTAATATATATGAAAGTAATTCTTTAAGAAGACCTTGCCTTGTTTTAATTGGAAAATATTTGGATTTATAAAGAACAGCAGACTATGGAAATTATTAGCCTTTTGAGCCATTATCATATTAGGTGCTTAAATATCTTAGTATTTCATAGTAAAGTATCCTATTTGGACAACAGAAATGCCTGAGCTGGTAGAAAGTTTACTTGATCCACTAGTTGCATCTCCATCCTTATTAACCCTTTTATTTAGAAGATGAGAATGTACCAAAAATTATGTTGATTATCTTATTTGCTGAATCTGTTCTGAGTAATGGATCAAGATTTGTGAGAAAAACTGCAATCACCTACCCACTCACTCACGTTTTTGAACACTTGGCAGTGGACATGTAGACAGCCAATCATATTCTGGCCTTCGGGAGATCACTGTTCACTGAAAAGATTTGAACCGGTTAAACCAGCTAATACTAGACAGTGATACCAAGAACAGGATAAGTTAGTTCAGAAAGACTGTGTAAATTTGACTAGGAACAGAGAGCACAACACTTTTCAGAGAAGCAAGTTCAGAGCTAAGTCTTAAAGGAAGAATAAAAATAAAGCAAGGAAACTGGAGGGGAGTCTCTCTTGAATGAATTCAGAGAACTTGAGGGTTATTGGTATAGAAGACTTGGAGAGTTTAGGGTAACAAGGAAGGAGGAATTGCTGGTGAAAGAAAACAGGGGTGGGGGGTAGGTGGGGATATGGGGTACAAATCACAACTTGGTGTATTGGACAGGAGAGCAGTATGATTTGATTTGCATTCTTAAAAGTAACTCTAGCCACAGTCCTGAGGGACCATTAGATGGCAGGAGAACATAACCCAGGGCTTGAACAGTGAGGAAGGAAGAAGTGGGCAAGTGAAAACTTCAGGGGAGGAAATGCAGGCGGCTGGCCCTGAGGTGAATTTGCAACACTAGGTCAGCTGACAGCCCACTCTAAGGAAGAGGAGAGCAGGCTTACCTGGAGGGCATGCCTGTGGCCATGCCTTTCCACTGCCACATAGCAGAGGAGGCTCACTGTGGCCTGGGCAGGCGCCTGTCTGTGGAAGTGCAGGGCAGCGGATAATGAGGAGTTGTAGAGCTGTGGCAGGCAGGAGAGTCACTGGGGTAGCATCTGTGCCTTGGGAGATGTCAGTGTTCTTTCAGCTGTTGACCAGAGTTTGAATAAGGAAAAGTCTTGCTTTAGGGGCTGCATTCTCATGGGATAGAAGGACACTGAGACAACTTCTTCCAGTCTTGGCCTTGGGTTGCTCTTTTCATAGACTTAGCATTTACTTTTTTCCCTTGAAAGAATAATCTCTGAGAAAGAGATGAGCTTTTGGGTCCTAGTGCCTGACTCCTGATGGACCCCTAGGAAAATGCTTGTTGAGTGGATCAGTGAGTGCAAGGCCGGCTCACCTGCCAGAGAGGGAAAGCACAGAGCAAGATGTCTCTTGCTCCAGTAGTCCATTCTGCTGCCATTGCTGCACTCAGAGTCCTGTTGCAGTTATAGCCTACTTGACTCTACATGACATGATTGGACTTAAGAAATAATATTTTCCATTTAAAAGTTGGCTCATTTTTCTAAAAAAGAATTTATGGAAACATTTGGAGTAAATGCTCTTCTCATCACTTAAAGAGATCCTCTGAATAGAATTTACCACTGGAAATTGTTTTCATTGTGTTTAATTTCCTTCTCTTTCTCCCAAATTAATGTGCTCAGTAGCTAAGTGATTTAAAAGTAATATAGTTTTTATACTGTATCATGTTTTTTAAAACTTAAACATGAAGAATAAAATTTGTTTTCAATTAATTTACTATGTATTTTACCAGTTGTAAGTGAAGTATTACACTAAAAATATTTGTGATTTATAAAATTAAAAAACTTATTTTAAAAATGTTAGAATTTATATACATCTTGCTATATCTATATATCTATATCTCCATTTTCTAGTGCCATTTTCAAACAATTCAGTGCCAAGGAAGTATTGATACTAAATTGATTTCTCCGGTTCCACTGTCATCTGAAGGATTTGCCTCTTGCAGTGGTTTGGGAATGGGGATGGTGTTCACATTTTTATGTTTGAATTTCTCTGGTTTTATTCGAACTAAGTTGTATTTTCATCTGATTACTTTGAGTTTTAAGATATATTTTGCGACGGTTCCTTCTTATGTCCTGCAGGACATCTATGACCTAAAGGACCAGATACATGATGTAGAAGGGAGATACATGCAGGGACTTAAGGAACTGAAGGTACAGGGCTCCTTGTAGCCCACGCATGCTCTATATGCAGAAGTGTTGGTAATGGTGGTTCCACAGTCCATTAACCTGCTGCTCATAGCTTTACTAACAGCGTTTTCCTTCAAGCATGTGCTTAACCTGCAGTACACAGGACAGGGAAGCTTGCAGTATGGGCTGATGTTAAATGTTAGTGTAGGTTTGGGAGAAAGTTGGAGCAGAGGATACTATAACTTGTACTTTTATTATTTTGAGACAGGGACTCTCTGTGTAGCCCAGGCTAGCCTTAAACTTTGGTCCTCTTGCCTTGGCCACGATGCTGGGATTCTAAGTGTGTGCTGCCACAGCCAACTCTTTACAGTTTTTATGACTTGTAAAATTTTAGTTGTCTCTCGGATCTTAATCATACAACATTAGACAAACACCTAAAAATATTCTAAGGATATTTTTTTTACTGAGAACTGGATCTTGAAAGTCTTCCCAGCTCAATGAAAGCATTGTCACCAAGTCCAGTCAGTCTTAGAGGTGGAGAAGCCTTAAAGAAGGGACCTGAAGGCATGCGTACTGATTCTTTTCTTACCTGTATGTCAGTTAAGATTATTTGTTATTGTGTTAAAGAATTCAGAGCTGGCAAGGTGGTTCGGTGAGTGAAGTACCTTGCCACCGGGCCTGATGTCCTGAGTTGGATCCCTGGAACCCACAGGTAGAAGGAGAAAACTGGCACCAGCAAGTTGTCCTCTACCTCCACATGTGTGCCCTGGCATTTGTGTATATGCATACACATACACACACACATGTATACAATAATGTAATTTAAAAATTAAGAGCTAATCTTGAAAAAAAATAATTTGGAGGTCAATTTGAATGACCTGTATCTCTTCCCAACAAGGATGTCTGTACTTGAAGTGTAAATGTGTCAGGCAGTCATTTGATTATGCCTCCCACCCCATGTTTCAGTATATAGTTCAAGCTGGATATTATGAAGAAGCTAGAGGTTTCATTAAACATGACAGGCTTAAGATGCAAACGCCAGCAAGCCTCTAGAGGAGCGAATGCGGCGAATGCGAGGCACTCTGACAGGTGACTCAGCACAGCCACACATCAAATAGGCTTTCATGAGCAAGACTTCCTGACTCTTTCCTGTCATGATCTGAAATAACTCTACCAGTCAAACCTTTTATGTAGGTAGCATGATCCAAAAGGAATTCACATGAAGACATGGTACCAAAAAGGATGAGAGTCCCTCTTATGAGGCATGCCCTTGGGAACCTGAGGTGAGGCTGTCAGGAAACATCAGGAGAACTCAAACAGTTAATGGGCCCATTTATTTTTACTAATCTAAATCTTAAGGTTTAATCTCCCCCTTAGGGCTTAGTGGTATAACGTACATCTTGCATCAAGGGAACAAATCCGGTACATTAGGTACATATATACTTTCTTAATGTCTTATTAAGCACAACCAGACAGCGATCACATGATTCAGAGGAAGTCCTAACTTTTTTGTTGTTGTTTATTTTATTTAAAACATTTTTCTCTTATTTTATATTCATTTATTAAATTCCTTGAATAAAAATGCCAACAAATTTGAAATTTGAACAGGTAAGATGCCATCTCTTAATTCTTTTCTGTGTATGATTGAACTTGACTTTAGATTTCTATTTATCCTTGAAATGATTCATTTAATTGGAAAAATTGCAACAAAAATGTATCTGGTTGTTGACTGACCATGGTGTTGTGGCATATCCTACTAAAAAGGGCTGTTGCTTTACAACTTATAATGTTGTTCATGATTATTATGTTTACTTTTGGGGTATTTTCCCTAGACTCACTGCCAACCTTCCTTTAATAAGGAGTGTTATAATGTTTTCCCCATGCCGTAGAATAACTTGAAAGTATGCACTATTGCTCAGAAAACAGTAAAATAGTATTAAAAAGATTAAATGATATAAGCATCGTTAATGATTTTATAAAGGACTAAACCTATTTTTAAAACTATTAAACATAATACTTTATTGAATTTTAAAACAGAATTATAGAGATTCATAAAATAACACAATTTACCTGTTTTTAGTGAGTACAAGCTTTTCATGACATTGAAAAGGTAGGAAGCTGTTCTGTGATGTTTCACTTTTTTGGCTTTTTGGTCTTTTGGTAGGGCCCACCACCCAGCTCCCAAATAAATCACATATGGGGGCTTATTCTTAGTTATGAATGCCTGTCCTTAACTTGGCTTATTTCTAGCCATCTTTCCTTAACTTAAATTATCCCAACCTCCTTTTGCCTCTGGGCTTTTTCCTTTACTTCTGTATATCTCTTACTCCTTTGCTGTCTGGGTGGCTGGTTGGCCCCTAGCGCCCTCCTCTTCTTGTTCTCTTGTTTCCCCTCTTCCTCAGGTCTCCTTCTTTTTATACTCTCTGCCTGCCGGCCCCACCTACCCCTGCTCCTGCCTCACGCTTGGCCATTCAGCTCTTTATTAGAGCCATCAGGTGTTTTAGACAGGCAAAGTATCACAGCTTCACAGATAAATAAATGCAGCATAAACAAAAGCCACACACTTTAAAATAATATTCCCCAACAGGAAGTTGTGGAACAAAATGTATGTATATAGTTTATATTAAAATAGGCAAGAGGGTGTGTGTACACATGTGAATAGGAAATAAAGAGGGTGTGTGTACACATGTGAACAGGAAACAAGAGGGTATGTGTACACATGTGAACAGGAAACAAGAGAGTGTGTGTACACATGTGAACAGGGAACAAGAGGGTGTGTGTACACATGTGAACAGGAAACAAGAGGGTGTGTGTACACATGTGAACAGGAAACAAGAGGGTGTGTGTACACATGTGAACAGGAAACAGCCTGACTCATGGCACTGCTGCCTCTCTGCTTGGAGTATGGGCAAGGAAGAATTTTGCTTTATAATTTTTTTCCCCATAAAATCTTACCACCTTTTTTGCTTAGGTATTTTTTAAGAGCAGTTTTTAATTGGTAGTTAACATTCAGAATTATTAAATTATTAAAACCTAGTGTTACATGGACTTTCTCTGGGGGCACTTAGATAGCACAACAGCAGCAGCCCAGCTTGTGAAGCTGGTGAGCTTCTGGGGGCATACTTCCAGGGGCGTGGGTGATTCCCAGACAGTCCCTTCACTGAAAATTCACCCCATCAGGGATTTAGACTTCCTCATTGCTGCATAGACGCTCCCTCCAGTCCATATTCCATAGTCCGTAACTCATGCGCCTTCCTAGATTCTATGCATCTGGAGCAGAAGTATATTCAGCTGGCAGGGAGATGCAGAGGGGAGGGATGGGAATTTTAAGTGAGGATCTAATGACCTCTCTTCACTTTTTGTTATGAGAAAATGTCAACAGACCCAATCATTTCTTTTTTCTTTTAAATAGGTGTATTTGTGTGTGCTCAGGTAGAGGCCAGAGGTACTAGAGTCATTGTTAGCTGCCTTATCTGGGCGCTAGGAGCCAATATTCCCTCTTAACTACTGAGCCATCTCTCCAGCCCCAACAGGCCCAATCTCTTGTGGTTAATTCCAATTGCTCTGATTAAGATGCTAATTGCAGTTACGCTGAGTGGATGTGTTCCACAATAACTGTCTGACCAACCTGCATTCCTTCAGTCTCTTTGTGTGGTTTTCTTCTGTGAGATGAAGAGGCTTGGAAATAGTCCCTGCTTTGACAGAGTTACCTATATAGGGAATTGTCTGCAGTAAGGCAATGTGGAGAGCTTGAAAATGTTCAATAAATGCTGTTATTATCAGGTATTAGTTATAACATTATTCAAGAACCTTAAAACCTAATGCATTTCTAACTGACACTGGCTTTTCATATCTGAGTACTGAACTTCAGAGAAGATTCAGTGTTAGACAGTCGATTGGGCCCTGTAGTGGTTTTTGCTGTTTGGATTGTTCCAGCCATGTTAGCACTGATTATTTGATTTTTTTTTCTCCACAAATTATTAATTACTGTGCATCAATCCTTTGGGTTTGGTGTGTGTATTAGGGTTCTCTAGAAAAACACAACTGATAGAATGAATATGTGTATGTGTGTGTGTGTGTACACAAACATGTATACTCTCATGTGTAAATGGGATTTATTACAATGACTTGCAGTCTGGTCTGACTACTCCAACAATGACTGTTTTCCTAGGGACAGTCCAAGAATCCTGTAGTTGTTAGGTCTGTGAGGCTGGCTCTCTCAGATGGTCATCAGTATATGCTGGAATCCCAGTGAAGGCCTGAACTTGTTAGCAAGACTGAGGGCAAGTAGGCATGAGCAAAGCTTCCATTTTCATGTCCTTTATGTAGGCTGCCACCTGAAGGTGTGGCTCAGACTTAAGGTGGGTCTTCCAACCTTAAATGATCCAATCAAGAAAAATCCCTCATGGGTGTACGCAGCCACTTGGGTTTTAATTAATTCCAAATGTAGTCAAGTTGGCAACCTAGACTAGCCATCACAGTATGTGTAATGCCATGTGCTTTTAATCCTAGCACTTGGAAAGTGGAGGCAGAAGGATCAAGAATTTAAGGCCAGCCTCGGCTATGTGAGGCCTTAGGTGAAATTTGATATTATATGAATAGATACCATTGAATTTGTACCTTCTTATAGTTGACTTTTTAACATATGCTTTTAGTTAAATGTTTTCAGTACGATTTTTAATCATACCTGTATTCAGTTCTGATTTGTGAAGCATAGAATTACTGGATCAAATGGTTGGACATCTGAGAAACTGCCCAACTGCTTCCGGAGTAGCCACTTCCACTTCCACCAGCAGTATAAGGAATCTAGCTTCACCATACCCCCCCTAATCCTTTTTTCTTTTGGGGGAAGGAGCTTGCTTGAGGTTGAGGTGTGGTCTCTTCTACTGGGCATTTGGCCTCAGCCCTGTGCCTAAAGATTTGATTATGGATTCTAGCCATTTTAATAGATGAGACAGAGGATCACACTAGGTGTTTTTGGTGTGCATCCCCTAATGAGTATTGGTGCTGAGCATGCATCCTTGTACTCATTGGACATCCATGTGTATACCCTCTTAGTGGATCTGCGTATTCAAGTTGTCATCACCCTGAGTTTTAAACCTTTTGTTATTGAGTCTGTAATGTTCTGGATGGAAGTCAATTATCAGAACACTTACAAGTTCTTCCTCCCATTCTGTGGGCTGCCATTTGCAGTGTAAAGTTTTAAATTTTAATAAGGTCCCCCTTTTCTCTTTGACTAATAGTGCTCTTTGTATAATTTTTGTTTAAGAAACCATTAACCACCCAGAGTTATGAAAACTGACTTCTGTATTTCCTTTAGAGTTTTAAGGTTTTAGTTTTGCATTTAGATCTTTGGTTCATTTTGAGCTAATTTTTGTGCATAGTGTTAGGTAGTCATTCATCTTCATTCGTCAGAAGAGCAAAGTTGTCCCAGTATCATTCATTCTTTCCCTTTGGATTACGTGGACACCTTTGTCGAGATTATGTTAGGTTCTGGAGTCCTAGGTCTATTTTACCAATTTTGGTTTGTTAAACATTTGTACTAGTTTTAAAAAGTGATTTCCAAAAGTGATTACTTTTCTGAATGAGTTTTTCTTATCTGTTAATAAGTCAATAAGCAATTACAATTACAAAGTTACTTATTTTAAAATATTATATAGTATCTTAGGTAAAAATTTTTGAATTAAATAAAATTTCAGGCACTGTGCAATAGCTCTTAAATGTTCATCCCCTTTACATTAGTGTTAAGCACTCTGAGGAAATACTGAAAACTGAAACCCAAAAATGGCAAAATTCCGAGAAGTGTGTGGTTGTGCCAAGAGAGGCTGTGTTTTCTCGAACTGCTGCATTCTGAACACCAGACATCTACTTGTTAAAAACTACAAGAGAAACTCTTCTGAAAATAAAAATGATTCTATCTACATTTACTACTTCTTAAAAACACGTTTTCTGCACACTTTTTCATTGCTGCTTTATTTTGTGTTCTTGGCATGCAAAGAGAACACTTCCCAGAAAGGCATTACTGTCTTTCCTACCATCTTTCTGTTTCATGTGCACGCTGCTAAACACGGAGTCCCTAGCCTGCTTGCACTGTGTGGAAATGCTTTATATGTGCTAGGTCACGCTTCGCTCTTGTATCACTCGTGTGCAGCCATCAGGTTGTGGATATCACGCTGATGATTTTTGTCATTTAGGAGTCTTTGTCTGAAGTAGAAGAGAAATACAAGAAAGCCATGGTGTCCAATGCACAGCTTGACAACGAGAAGAACAACCTGATCTACCAGGTGGACACCCTCAAGGACGTTATTGAAGAGCAGGAGGAACAGATGGCAGAGTTTTACAGAGAAAATGAAGAGAAATCAAAGGTAGCTGCACTTCATGTATACCACTTTCTGGTCCTGAAAATCAAAGTCTGGCATTCGAAGAGGATGGGGTTGGCGGGAAACTGCAGAACTGGGTGGTCTGAGAAATTAGTCACTGCCCGAACAATTAATTTTTTTTCCTGAAGGAAAACTTTTAAAACTAGATTATAATTCAAGTAGTGGGTTTGTTTTTTTTTTGTTTGTTTGGTATTTTTTTTGTTTTGTTTTGTTTGAGACAAGGTTTCTCTGTAGCTTTGGTGCTTGTCCCAGAACTAGCCTTGTAGATCAGACTGGCCTTGAACTCACAGAGATCCACCTGCCTCTGCCTCCTGAGTGCTGGGATTAAAGGCGTGTGCCACCACCGCCCGGCTCCCAAGTAGTGTTCTTTTAGCTTTGACAATGACCTTGAGTTGCTGCTTTCTTTCCATCATAGTGGAACGACACAGAGCTTAGTGAGACAGGTAATTTTTTTCTGTGAGCTTCTTAGTTCTTCAAGAGACTCCACTTTCCAAATAACCAGTTAATTAGAAGCAGCAGTTTAAAGACGTGAGTCAGACATTGACAGGTGTTTTCTTAAGAAGTTACGTACAGTTGGAGAATAAAGGCCACTGTCTAAGTGCCAGATTTGCCCTTGTTCAGCTGCAGCAAAGAAACTGGGATGTATTAAGAGTTTCTTGAACCTGGACATTTTAAAGTGTTGGTGTCTAAGCAGAGAATAAATGGATATTATTGCCAGAGGTTAGTTGCTGCTATATTGCTAATACAGAAAAAAAGTAAGAAAACATTTTAGGGGGCTGGAGAGATGGCTCAGTGGTTAAGAGCAGTGCCTGCTCTTCCAAAGGTCCTGAGTTCAATTCCCGGCAACCACATGGTGGCTCACAACCATCTGTAATGAGGTCTGGTGCCCTCTTCTGGCCTGGAGACATACACACAGACAAATATTGTATACATAATAAATAAATAAATATTTTAAAAAAAGAAAACATTTTAGGAAATATGTGTTGATTGAATTGTTGGAAACAATTATCTGGATTGTGCATAGTAAAGGAAGCCAGTTGTGTAGTGTTTGATGAACTTCCATGGTAATGGTATCCAGTGTAGTCTCGCTGATTGAACTGAGTGTACTGCTCAGATGTGTACATTAGTGACATAAGCAGAGACGGCTGTCATGGGGACAGGAGATATATGGGAACTCTAGTTTCCTCTCAGTTTTTCTGTGAACCTACAGCTACTCTCTAAAGGCCTATTTGAAAATGCCGCTAGGGTCCAGGTATGTGAAAATAAGGTATCTTCCATGTTAGGTCAGTGATGGCCCATGAAGAGGATGCTTTGGAGACAGTAAGTGCTTTACTCTTTGGTATTCTATCCTAGAAAGCAGTTCTGAGGATTCTGAATCATCATACATACTTGTTCCAAACTGATGTGCCTCTTGCAATAGAATGCCATCTACACAGATACACAGAGGGGCCAGCTTCTCTGATGTACCTCCTGGCAGCAGATGCTGAGAGCTCTGTACTCGGCATGTTAAAGTTGTCACCAACCCTGGAATCCTGAGTTCAGTTCTCAGATCCTGTATGGTGGGTGGAGTAGACCCAATTCTACAAATTGTGCTTGGACCTCCATGTTTGTTTGTTTTAATACACAAATAGTAAATGTATATTTTAAATTTCAAGATGTTTTTAGTTCTTCTTGTTGTTATCATAATAAATGCATCCTTTATTTATTCATTTTCTTTAGGTTTTGTTTTATTCCTATGTTTGGAAACAGGGCCTCATGTACCCAGGCTGGCTTCAAACTTGCTAAGTAGCCAAAGATGATCTTGAGCTCCTGGGCCTCTTGCTACCAGGTGCTAGATTGCAGGGCTGCACCACCCTACCCAGCTTAGTAGTTCCATCTTTAAACCTGTCTCTATGCCTGTGTCAGCAGCAGGGTACCTGACTAGGAAATGTGTGGAACGTGTTCTCGGGACTGGGGACAGAGCTCAGCTGATAAATGCCTGGATACCTAGTCCTTATGTAAAAGCCTGGTATGGCAGCACACATCTGAGTGTTCTGGGGAGTGACAGCTGAGTGGATTCCTGCAGCCCACTGGCCAGCCAGCCCATGCAGTCTGTGAGCTCCAAGTTCAGTAAGAGACTTGTCTCAACAATAGGGTAGACACCAACTGAGAAAGAACCTGACATTAACCCATGGTTCTCCCGTACACATGCACATACGTGCAGGTACATCCATTTACACACGTACATACCACAAACATACAAAAGTATTATTTTCTTAATATTTCTTTTAATAAGGAACTAGCTTAGAGACATTTAAACACGTTATTACTCAGTGGTTAAGCTGTTCTTCAAGGGAACCCAAATTTAGTTACCGGCACCCACATGAGGTAGCTCACAACCACTTGTAACTCCAGTTCCAGGTGACCTGATACTCTTCTGGCTTCTATAGGTGCCGGCATGTGGCACACATGCATGCATGCAAATATTCACACCTATATATAAAATAAAAATAAATCTTTAAAAATTTGTCTTGATTTTGAACATAGAAAAAGTATGTAGGGACTCTAATGAGTCCATCAGCTTCCCATTGCTACTGTCAACTCATAGTAGCCCGCCCTGCCCAACTTCCATTCTATAGAAAAGTAAACTCTAGGCATCTAATTTTAGTAATGAACCTTGACAGACTACATGTTCTCCCTCTTTAAAAAAATGCAATCAGAACATTTCAGGGGCTGGAGATAGCTGCGCAGATGAAGCACTTGTCATACAAACTTGAGGACAAGGGTTTGGATCCCCAGCAACCTTGTAAATACCAGAACAGCAGCCTTCCTGTAATTCTGGGAGGCAGAGACAAGAGCTGGAGTATGCTGGCTAGGGAGACCAGACAAATCAGTGAGCTCTGGGTTCAACAAGAGGCTCTGCCTTAATCTAAAAGGTGAGAGAATGAATACCTGACATCCACCCCAGCTTCCACACACACTTGTACATCTGACACCCATGGGTATACATACACAGGTGCACATACGCACGCACACACACACACACACGCGCGCGCGGCCAGTTCGTACCTGAAAAATTAATATCAATTCTTTTACATTACATTACTAGTCACTGTTTGTTAAAAATTTACGAGTTTTAAAATGCTGTACACAATTTTCCTTTTTTTATATTTAGAAAGAAATCAGAAGCTAGCCATGGTTGTGAGTACTTGTAATCCTAGCACTTGAGAATCTGAGGCAGGAGGATCATGAATTTATGGTCATCCTGGGTTACACTGAGAACCTTTCTCAAAACAAAAACAGAAGCTGCCATATCTGTTTCTTTTTTAACTACCTATTCTTTTTTTTTATAGCTTATAGTCATCCTTTTTTTCTTTTTATCATGTCCATCTTTAAAGAAGATCTTTATAATCTAGACAGGCAATTGGCATAGTTTTGGAAGTCAAGATAAAGAACCTTTGCCTTTACAGTTTCAAAATAAGGAGTCATTATGCCCTCACAGAGGTCAACCGTCTTCTTTAAAAGTGTCTTTGTGGAGCTGAGTTCAGTGCTGTGTTGCAGCTTTTGTTCCTTTTGATGCTCAGTTTTGCCACTTCTGGCTATGGTGAGTCTTTCGGGCTGATTCTCAGGTTCTTTGGGAGGCTTACTGGTAGCCGCTATGCTTTCTGACAGAAGACCATGCTTCGGTCTTATCTTTGGGATCCAATCCTTTGTCCAAGCAGTATTCTATCTGTTCCCATAGGGCTGGGGCTGCTCTTACTACTCAGTTGATATTTCATAGGCCCCTTACTAGACATATGTAGACAAAATACATTATGCTGTGATGGTTCAAGTTTATATTTATCACTCTAATGATTACACTCAGTCCCTCTGTTCTCCATCTCCTTTTTGCCACAGTGCAGCTCCTAATTCTTACTGCTTTATTTCACCTCACAGAGCAAGACTAGGTCATAGATATAGTTACTGAAAGTAGTCATAGTGTTTGGCTTAGCCTTTACCCTGGGACCAAGGCTATGCATAGCCAAAATACTATGTGTTTTTAAAGTTACTCGAAATAGCTTAATTTTTTGTTTTTATTTTTTAATTATGGCTAAAAAACACTCCACATAAATTTACCATTTTAGCCATTTTAAAGGTTGTAGGTCACAGTAGGATGTTATATTTATATTGCATGTGAAATCTGTACATTTTTTCTTACTAAAGTAAACTTTAAGCAAGTTAAGTAAATAGGGACATTTGGTCCTTTCCCGAACTCTTGGCAGCCTCCATTCTCCATCAGTACATGTGACTGATTTATGGTACTCAGCATGTAGTCCCCAGTGTTCATGATAAGAGTCCCTTCTTTCAAAAGGATGAACCCTGTTCCCTTGTCTCTGCTATGTATCACCCATCCATTCCTCAGTTGCCAGGTATTTGGGTTGTTTCTCTAGAAACTGTGCTTTAAACTGAGCTCTTGCTTGACTTACGTAAATATAGATAGTTCTGAAAGTCAAAGGAAATGAATTCAAAGTTTATCTATCGTCTCATTCTCTTTTTCCTCTTTCCTTGGAGGAATTCTTTTCATTTTCTATTTTTTTAAAGATTCATTCCTTTTATTTTGTGTACGTATGTACACTACATGCATGCCTGGTGCTTGTATAGGTCATAAGAAGGAATTGGATCCTTTGGAAGTAGAGTTAGAGATGGACGTGAGCCACCGTGTGGGTGCTGGGAACCAAACTCAGGCCTCTGCAAGAGCACCAAGTGCTCTTACCTGCTGAGTGATCTCTCCAGCCCTTGGAAATTCTTTTTAAGTTTAGTGATTCATCTTTTCTTTTTATAAGCCAAGAAGACATATTAGCCAATTTTTATTAAAAAGACATACAGCATTTGAAATACATCTAAACACATGTATTTGTGGCCCTCCTCTCCTAGAAACTGGCAGCCCGCTCTAAATGCTGCTGTGCTTGGAGAACACATATCTACACTCCTGTGCATGGTGTGGTTATTCCATTGTACAGACACTGCTCCACCAGCTCCCAGTTCATGGGCGTTCAAGTTGTTTGCAGTACTTTGCTTTCCAGAAGTCATCCTGGAAAACAATGTATTTGTATTTATAAGCTGCTTTGGTCTTTCTCTGGTTTTCCCAGTGTACCTGTGATAGAGAGCCATGGTGGGTGGGTCCACGGAGTCCTCTTCTGTAAGCCACGTGTGGCGACACGCAGAGCCGCTGTGTGTTCTCTCTCTTGAGCATATTTCATATTAGAGCTGTTCCCTTCTTGTTTCCTGGGCTTTAGCTTGGCTTTCCTTATTGTTAGTGGTTTTTGTTGTTACTGGTTTTTTTACTTTTGTTATTTTATTTGTCTTATTTTAGGAATTCTTCAAATGGGAAAATACTAATAAATCTTTGTCTCTGAACATAAATTATAATTTCTTGTGTAGCTTGTCATTCCTGTTATTACTTTGTGGTAGCTTTCACTATTCTAAAAATTTTAATTTTTATGTAATCTTTTTTCCCACTTACCCTTTATTGTTTTGGATATTGGAATCATTTAAAATAGTTTCCTGTACACTACAGTTACTCATTTTTAAAAAGTACCTACATTTTGCTGTTCTTCTGTTGATTTTCTTGCCTTCATCATACAGGATGGAGATTTAAAGTTTGACTCTTTTCACCAAATGCAAACCATCCATCCAGGCATGACTCTGGAAGTCAGACTTGGCCCCTGTGTTCAATGATGTTTGTTCAGCTTTGTATCCACTGACCTCTGTAACAATATCATTTGCTTGATAACAGGAGTTAGAAAGGCAGAAACATATGTGCAGTGTGTTGCAGCATAAAATGGATGAACTCAAAGAAGGCCTTCGGCAGAGAGACGAGCTCATTGAGGTATGTACTTGAACTGTTGAAATATTTGATTTTGAAAAACAGATGAGTTGGCTAGGATAGTGGTGTGTTTGTAAGAGACTATTACAGTGTTATAAAGCAGTGGTTCTCAACTTTCCTAATGCTGCAATTCTTTAATATAGTTCTTTATGTTGTGGTGACTCCCAGCCATAAACTTATTTTATTACTGCTTCATAACTGTAATTCGCTACTGTTATGAATCATAATATAAATAGCTGTGCTTTCTGATGGTCTTAAGTGACCCCTTTGAGAACTGAGCAACGCACAGGTTGAGAGCCGCTGCTAGAAAGAGTTTACTTGTGTAAACATTTATCTCTCAAAAATTTTCCAACATGAAATATAAGGGCAAGCTTAAAAAGTGAATGCTTACAAATTCTATAAAATCCCTCCTTTACTAGCAGGATTTTTGGCAGTGTCTTTTATTCTTAAGCATGCTCCCCTGCAGATATCATAGGAAGTCAGAAAAGAAAGCATTATGGAGTATATTCTTTGGGTCCTAGGGCATGGCATACAATAGGACATGATTTTGATCGTTACTCAAGTTCATGCATTTGAGGCAGCTGAAGCTGAAGAAAAGGTGAAGTTGTCCAGCTCTTCAGCTCTCTGCAGCACACCAAGGCAGCATCACAGTGCAGGAGGTTGACCCACAGCAGCTCAGAGCGTTTGCGCACCACCCCGCTGTGGCTGACTGTCTCAGTTTTTAAGAATTACATGGGAGAGGATAACAGTAAGGCTGGATTTCTGCAATTTATCACTAGAGTGCTACCTACAAACTTGGGAAGCCTTGGTCTTCTTATGCTTACAATTTCTGTCCCTTGGATGTCAGTAGCTACTGATCATGCACGACAGAAAATTGAGTATCACACACAATGCCTTTGGGTCTCCAGAATTAAGATGTACACAATCAAGTGGAGAGTGTGTGAGTAGGAGAGTGTTGCTAGTTGTTTATTAGCAACAATAGGGAACACAGTAAGATGGTAGGACAAGCACTTGCTCTGCTTGTTTACCAGTGACAATAGGAACACGGTGAGATGTTAGGACAAGGACTTGGTCTGGTTGCTTTCTGTTGCTGTGATAACATTTATGGCTGGGGAACAAATTTATTTCACCTTATCAGGTCACAGTCCGTCACTCTCTCCAGCTGGGGAACTCACTCACAACCCAGAAAGTACACCAGAAACCATGAAGGGTGCTGCATGCTAGCTGGCTAGCTCACCGGCTGGCTGAAGCTTACCCTCCTGATAGAGCCCAGGACCATCTGCCCATCAGTTAACAGTCTAGACAGTCCCTCACAGACAAGCCTCCTGACCTGACAAAGACCTGAGACTTCCCCCAGTGGGTTCTAACTAGGACAACATCACTACCCATCAGAAGACTTGTTTACAAACTGCCAAATGTTAAAGTCCTATTTTCTAAAAACTCATGTTTCTCTTATAGTTTATGATATTCTTGATATTTCAGTTTTTGCCAACAGGAAATCAGAGTGATCAAGCAGAAGACATGTCTGTCCTTTTTTTTAGTTCTCCTTTACCAAGTAACATTCAAGTCTGTGGTAAAGGGTCATTTGTTCATAAGCAAACGTAAGTTTCCTTTGGCAAATATAAGTGGTTCCATGTTTGGGTAGAAAGGCAATTATCACAGGATGAATACACAGGAGTGCTGTGCGTATGCAGGAACGCAGGCTGGCCTGCTGCCTCAGAGCTGCTGTTGGAACAGTTAGTTTTCCCCAGTACCCTTGACATTTGCCCCACCCCCTTTTCTTGTGCTGGAGATGGAACCCAGGGCCGGCGCACACTCGGCACACTCTTAGCTGTGTCCCGCTGTCCTCCCTTGCTTACTGCTCGGCAAGCCAGTGAGACACTGGGCGCCATCTTTCCCTGCTCTGTTGATCATGGACCCTCCCCCCCTTTAAAATTCATCTGCCTCCTTTTCGTTCTGCTTTCATTCTAATACCCTTACTTTTTTCTGCTTTTATTATCTTCCTCCCTCATTCTTCAGGAGAATCAGCGCCTTCAGCAGAAAGTAGACACCGTGACAAAAGAGGTGTTTGACCTCCAAGAGACCCTGCTTTGGAAAGATAAAACAATTGGGGTATGAGAGGAGGTGGGGCTTTGGAGAAGCTCATTCCTGAGGAATAGACCAAGAAAATTTAGACAATATCAATAATCAGAAGACAGAGACTTCTCTAGGAAGCCCTGGTAGTATTCCTAGAGAGAACTGCTCTTTCCAGACTCCATGCTTGGTGGCGCTCACGATAGAAACCTTTAAAAGAAGCGTTCTTTATGCCCCAAGGATTCTTATCCCAGAGCAACCACAGGCATCTAATTCAAGTTCTGTGGGTAGCTGGCTATGTTTACGTTGCAGAAGTATGGATTAAAAAAGAAGCTGGAGGTGGAGATGTGGAAAATGTTATCTTGTAAATTGTTGGTGAATGAAGTAGGAGGAGATTACAAATCAGTTCAGTTATGGAAACAGATAGGAATGTTAGATGCAGGGCTGCCAAACTGACACCATCTCTCATTCCAACCCAGCACTCCCCAGTACAGCCACTTTGGGGCCTGGTAAGGCAAGCAAAGGCTCCTCCACTGCTGCTTTGTTTAGTGCTGAAGGCACACTCCTGCCATGTTGGGGGCAGCGAAACTAGTCACATCCCTAGTTCCATAGGGCAGAAATTTAGAGAACAAAAGGAACTTTTAGATAATTTTCTGAAGCTTAAGTTACTAAATTTCCAAAATTCCATCAAAAACTAGAAAACTTCCCAGGGGACATTACGATTGTGAATTACTTAATTTATATACATTTTTACTTGAGAAATTGCAGTGATATAGGGGAGTGGGTGCACAGAGTAGGCGGCTTGTAGAGGAAAAGTTTGAAATGTACATACTGTCTGGGATGGCGGTCTCATGAGTCAGGAGGCCTGGGGCTTCTCATTTGTCTGTCTTTCTTAGCATTTTAAACTTGTTATCTTGGACTAGCTGAGTAGCTAGAGTAAAACTGCACATCCCATAAAATAGCTCATTAAAACAGATCTTGGTTTTCTTACTAAAAAGACATGCCAATGTTGATTGTAGTGGCACATGTCTTTGATCCCTGAACTTGGAGGAAGATGCACATAGGTAGATCTCATGAGTTCTAGGCCAGCTAGAATTATACAGTGTGACCTGTCTCAAAAAGAAAATTATAAATGTACATGTTGATGGTTAAGATATAAATTACTTGGCTTTTAACTGTCTGAGGATTTATTGAATTTTTTTGTAAGATCGATTTAACTTTTAAAGAGTAAACTTTTACAAACTGCCGAGATAGCTCAGTGGGTAGAGGGCCTGCCTTGCGAGCATAATGCATTGACTTTGATCTAGAACCCTCCTAAAGGTGGGAGAAGAGAAGAGACTTCACAAGTGGTCCTCTATCTCAATTGTGTCCACTCATACATCATATACATAATAAGAAATACTTTTTTAAAAAATAAATATGTTAATTTTGAGGAAAGTTAAGATTCACATACAAGTGTAAGAAATGATAGCAAGATATCCCCATATGCCCTTTGCTCAAAAATGTTCCATCTTGCAATGGTGTAGGACAGTATCACAGCCAAGGACATGTCTGTGGTACAGTAAGGATAAAGGTACTTCCATTTCTCCTTCTTATAGATACCCCTTCTACAACTGGTCTCCAGCTCTCAGAGGCACTCTGTAATTTTGCCATTTTAAGAATTTTGTAGCTGGGTGGTGGCAGTATTTGGGAGGCAGAAGCAGGTGGATCTTTGAGTTTGAGGCCAGCCTGGCCTACAGAGAGAGTTCCAGGACAGCCAGGGCTACGCAGAGAACTCTGGGAAAACAAAGAAAACAAAGCAAATAAACAAAAGAATGTTGTATAGATATAAACCTACAGTGTATAGTTTTGGGCTTAGATTTTTTCATTCAGCATTACTCAAAAAATTTATCTGTATGTAACAGTAGTTTATCCTTCCCTTAGCTTTTCTTTAATTGTGCTTATTACAAATAATAATTTATAATAATCTTTGCAATTAGACAGTTTTAGTGGAGTTAAATTCACCCATATTGCTGTGCACTATTTCCATCTTCCCAAGCTAATGTACCCACTGCACAATGCCATCCACCTCACCCCTGCCAACCACTGTTCCACTCTGTCTCCGGGTTACTGCTCTAGGTTCCTCAGTGAGGTGGACTCATATAGCACTTTGGCTGCTCTATTACAGCAGCACAATAGCCTAAGTTTTATCATCAGCATTGAAGTATGTGTCAGAATGAATGAATCTGGGTATGAGTGTGTGTGTGTGTGTGTGTGTGTGTGTGTGTGTGAGTGAGTGAGTGATCTTACTATGCAGGATGTAGTTCGGGGTGACCCTCCCATTTCCTCCTGAGTTCTGGGGTTCCAGGCATTCCTCACCCACACTCAGCAAATATCCTTACTTTTTGAAGCTGAATGGACATGTGTATCCCATTTCTCTCTTTATGGACACCTAGATGCAGGTGTCCGTCCCAGCCTGTTGTGAGCAGGGCTGCTGTGGATGTGCTGAGCAGCTATCTCACCGCTGCTCTGACTGAAGGTATCTGGGGTGACCAACCAAAAGTGGAATTGCTAAGTCATTTAGTAACTTGGGTGATTTTGAGGACTAGCCCGTTCTGTATCCATAGCAACGCTGCCCTTACACACTCCTCTCAGCAATGAGCAAAGGATGGAATTTCTCCATTTCCTCACCAACACTTGTTACTTCTCCTATCTGCGTTCTCATGTCATTTGTTTTTGCTTTTCCCAGTCTGAGGAATAGAACCCTGGAGCTAACACTTGATAGGCAGATGCTCTATTACTGAACTACATCTCTAGACATGGATTGTTTGGTTTTGTTTTGAGACAGAGTGTATGTCGAGCAGGCTGAATCCACCATCCGCAGATTCCCATTTACTTCCAAAGGGGTTGCTTCTGGAACCTAATTCATCACTCAGCTCCAGCTTCATTTTCAAGAATAAAATCTAATAACTTAAGAAACAAGTCACTTTTCCTTGGTGACATTAGTTCCCTTATCACTGGCTTCTTGCAGTTCTCTCTAGGTACTCAACACAGAGCAGAGCAGGGAATAGAAAAGGGCCTGGGCTCTGGCCAGCCCAGCCTCAGTGAATTCCGTTCTCAGTAACTGCAGTTATTTCACCCGTGGCCCAGCATTGCAGCCTGTTCCACGCCTCTGCTTGGCTGTTGGGTGCTGAATCAGATGTTAGATTATGGAGCTCTCTGCAGAGATGCACTTTCTGCTCTTTAAATTCTGCCCCAGAGGCAATTGCTGCCTGTGGCACAGGGCGGCGGTCATGTGGTCAGGCTACAGAGGACTTCAGAACTAAAACAAATGTGTTTGACCCAATTATAAGGTATTTCAGTAGCTTTCAAGCTTTGTGGTGAAATATACAAATATACAGGATATATTTTATTTTTATATCTGTAATTATGAAATTTTAAGATCTAAAAGTAAAACAAGAATCCAGTACTATAATTGTGGAAGGAGGCACAAAAGCCATGTACTGGTGTTTGCTAGCATTCTTAACTTGAGATTGGTCTATTCCTGAGAGGTCTTTTGTATTCAGTGGAATTATTGACACAGTATATTATAAAAGTGACCACCTCCTCAGCTTAATGTCGTGATTCCAGCACAACTGCATGCCATGCTTTTGTAACACGCTTCTAACCTGTGGTGCAGGTGACTGCTGTGCCCATAACATACATCTAATCCACATGGTTCAGGTGACATCAGGGAATGTTCCTGTGCTTGTTCTAATGTTGCATTGGTTGTTAAGGTGGTTAACATTAGCCACAGATATTAAAAGCTTCAGAATCTGGACTCTGAAGTCACTTTCCACATAATTGGAGATATATTCGATGTATGAATTTTCATCACTTACAGAAAGGAAGTTAGGTATAAACTTTGCATTGTAAAAAATGAGCAGAGGGCTTTCCTAAGGGATATGTCCCCAGCATTATGTGGGATGACCATGAAGGACCAGAATGCAGCCTATATGCACGGGCGTTAGAGCCAGAGTGAACTGAACTCATCTTCTCCCTTGGTACTTACTGTAACTTTGGACAGGGAGATAGGAAGTGCATCACAGGGTGGAAGGGTGCCTTGCCACTAGATCAGTGTTTGCTGTTGCAGTCAGTTCTTACGTGTTCCCAATTTTGTCACGGAGTAGGATTATAATTGCTTTTATAAAAGTTACTCAATCAGTGCCAGGCATGTTGACACATGCCTGTAATCCCACTGTAGGTGGACACTGCAGGACCAGGAGTTCAAAGTCAACCTTAACTACATAGCAAGTTGAAGGCCAGCCTAGGCAGTATGATACCCTCTGTTCAGCAACAAGGACAGCCACTAAACACTTTCCTAGCCAACTAAATAGTTGACCTATTTCTTGACCTGGTGATGAAATTACAACTTAACTTATTGGGCTAATGCTGGAGGAAACATTAAATGCAGGAGAAAAAAATAACGGAAGGGTTCTGGTAAAACCAGCACTGCCACCAGGTTACTGTGCACCTGCTTTCCATCTTGGTGTTTGAGCGTGATTTCAGATTCACCATTGATGACCAAAATAGGTTCCTCCTTCTGCCTGTGCTGCTTTCCTGACTCCTGAGGAACGCCTGCCTGCCTTTCCCAGATCCTCACTGTCACTTGCCAGTGTGAGCAGCGCTCCAGGCCCAGTGTGCCTCCTGAGGGGGGGGTTTCCTGTTTGTCAGATGGGTGGATTATCATGTGTTAAGTCCCCAAAGCTAGATTTGAAAACCCAGCTCAGCTAGTTTTCATTCTATGTTTATTTGGCTTTCTCATTTTATCAGTATTAACTAATTTTTTTTATCAGAAAACCAATTAGCATAGCAGGTTGTGGAGCATCCCTTTGGAGATGAGCTGTCTTGGGTCAGTTGGTAGCAGAGAACCTTGTTAACACTGGAGAACAAGCAGATAGCCAGTATTTAAATAACTTAACCAGACTTGTTCTTCTTCCCAAACTGTCTTTATTTTTTAAAATCAAGCATATTCTTAACTAAACTACTTTGTTAAAGATGAAACGGATGTGTTGGGTTATTTTGTTGTTCACCAAATGAAAATGTACTGAGGAAGACAGGCAGGAATTTTTGTCTGTAAAAATGTTCTTCATGTGATGAGCGTGTCTTGCCAAGTTCATGCATGAGCTCTCTTCTGTTTAAACCCACGTGCAGCTGTGCACAGTCTTCTCCCCCTGCCTGGCCGCTGTTTCCACACTCTGACCTCTGCGTGTAGGCCTTACCTGCCACTGGATTAGTCACCTTTCTCTTGCTCTTTTTCTGTGCTGTTCTTTCCCTGCTACCCTGCCTAAAACCAGGCCCTAGAGAAACAGAAAGAGTACATTACCTGCCTCAGGAGTGAGCGAGATGTGCTCAGAGAGGAGCTGCCTGACCTGCAGGAGACAATGACGACAGCAGAGGTATGTCAGCCTGGGCCTTCTTCCCCTGCTCTTGCCTTCTTTCTCTCCTGACCATAAACAACAGCCTTGATATGCTGGTGGATTGAGCTGTTTCCTCCACGGAGGTATATCATAAAGCTAATTCTAACTAGTTTCTACACACGGCAAACAAACATTGTCGCAGAGATGCCTCAACAGAACTTAGAGTTTCTGTGTGGGTTACTGCTTGTAACTAAGTTTTTTCTTTTCCACAGAAACATGGCTTAGTTATAATCCCAGACAGCACTCCCAATGGTGATGTCAATCATGAACCTGTGGTTGGAGCCATTACTGCTGTGTCTCAGGAAGCGGCTCAGGTCTTGGAGTCAGCAGGAGAAGGGCCACTAGGTGAGAGACTGCTTTGCTTGCTATTTAGTTTTGGATTGATGTTGGGCTTCTAGCCCAGGGTGGGGGTGGGGAGCAGTATGTGGTCTATTTAGACAAGAATCTTGATCTTGGGAACAAAAATAGAGTCACCCCGTGGGTTAGCACTGGTGGGAGCACTGCAGGGTAGATACACATCGCACTCCACTCACAACAGACTTGGTCCAGAGTCCAGCATGCCCATCCCAGGGGAGCTCAGGCCTGTGGTTAGCTTTTTCCTGGCCCACCTGGATTTAGATCCTAAGTTTATCCCAGGGCTCTACAGCTCTTTGCTACCACTTTTCTTCTTTCTTTCTTTCTTTCTTTCTTTCTTTCTTTCTTTCTTTCTTTCTTTCTTTCTTTCTTTCTTTCTTTCTTTCTTTCTTTCTTTCTTTCTTATGTATACAGTGTTCTGCCTGCACACCAGAAGAGGGCATCAGATCTCATTATAGATGGTTGTGAGCCACCATGTGTGTGGTTGCTGGGAATTGAAATCAGGACCTTTGGAAGAGCAGGCAGTGCTCTTAACATCTGAGCCATCTCTCCAGTGGCGAGAAATAGATGATGAAGAAGGCACATACTGAACTGTGACTTCTAGGGCAGGGCTCCCAGGCCTGTTAACAGTGGCGCTTAGAGAACCTAACAACACCTCTCCAGAAAGCCACAAAGGGGTCCAGCCATTGCCCCTGTTCTGATTCTGTGGTGTGAGAGCTCACGGCTGGCCGGTGAGACACAGCCATGCAGACAGAACGTACATGGAGGTTTTATTGAGAGAAAGGAAATGGAAAAGGGGGAAGGGAAGGGAAGAGACCTGCCTCTGGGAAGAAGACCAGCAGAAGAGAATAGAGACACAGATGGGGGGGGGGGGGGAGGAAGGAAGAAAAAGAGAGAGAAGTAGGCAGAGTTTCACCTTTTAAAGGGACATAGTGCTGCCTGCCCTGCATATGGCCTGACCCCCTGTCAGGTCCTCCAGGGGTGGGGCTGGGAGTGCCTGGATGCTAACAGCCCCACAACAAATTTTTTGCTAGGGGAAGAAAAATGGCAGAGATAGTTATTGTGCCATCTGCTTACATTAATTTTTAATTTTATTTTTTCTCTTTTACCTTTGTGTGTGTGTGTATGTGTAGTTAAAGTTAGTAGGCAGGTTGTCTCATGTAGAATTCTAGAAAAACAATTAATTGTTGAGCACTTTGATAGAGGATCAGGAGAGCTAGAGGGGAGATCTTGTAATCATCCTTACCTTTGGCATTCGACATGATGTTATTTACAAACCCCACACTCAAAAACCATACAATTGAGTTACAAAAAAGAGAAAACAAAAATCTTTTAAGTAAGTTTACCATTTTGTTGGTTCCCATCTATAGCTGTTCATAGCCTGATAGTGTATAGAACTGAAGATAGCAATGGGCAGCTCTGGGGTTCCTCCACCTTTTGGGGATCTAAGGGAACTGAAACTGACATGGCTGACCCTCATTTATTATGGGGTCATTGGCCAACTGTGAGCTGCTGCTTTAGCTGGACTCGTGGTAGCTCCTCAGTTTAGGTAGCCTGTTTCCGCCTAAGAAGCAGCAGCCCTGTGCATCTGCCCCAGGCTGGAGTCCAGGTTCCCTATTCCTGGCTTACTTGTGTTCATCACTAAGTTAGCCACAGGTTTAAACAATAGTTTATACCCACATCAGGTTTTCTGATACACTCGGCTCTCTGTTTTACTGCTAGTCTTAGAGCACCTCACTCGCCCGCCCCCACATTACATTAGCCACCACAGGCCCTCTGCTACCAGCATTGTGCAGCATGTGCTCGGCACTCCTGGGTCTCACCCCTGTTCCATATTCTGCCCTCCACTGTAGATGTATTAGGTCGGCACAAATAAATAGCCAAGCCAGTTCAATAGGAACGGGTATTTTTAATGAATGAAAGGGGGGGAAACTCACGCTATAAGGGAGGTCCGAGGTCCTATCCATTCGGCGGACACCACATGGAGAGAGAGCACACCTGTGTTCTCTCGATTTTCTATCTGAGGTCCAAGTGGCCACACCCCAACTTGATGTGATTGGTTCACGGCTTTTTCCCCATCATCTCCCCCTTTTGTCTAAACAAGATCAATCCAAACCCAACACAGCTATATACAATAGGAACAGACACCAAATACAAAATTATAAACAATAAACAATATTAAGTTAGGAATGTATAACAAAAGTTTTAATAAACATTTTATTTTAAGGAGTTTAACTATTGTATTGAAATTAAGCTTGGCTAAATTGTGAGGAAGGTAACTATAATTATTTAATCTTTAACTCCATCAAAGATCTGAGAAGGGAAACAATATTACTTGAGTTGACAGGAAGTGTAATTAGGAAACTTTTAAAATGTGCAACAAATGACAGAGACAACTGACTACCTGGGCAATCACCCAAAGTTTTATTTGTAATGTTGAAGTGACCAACCTTGGCTAAGGCCTAAAGTAACTGACATACCATTTTTAAAGGTAAGAAACTTTTAAAAACTATTTTATCCTGTTTTGGCAGGATATGACAGTTTTGTTTTATTCATTTATGGATACTCTGTATCTCTGTTATTGGTTGAGGTATGGGCATTTCTTTGCCCAGAGGCCAGTTCTGCCAAGAAGAAAGGCTCAGGTGGAGTATCTCTGGTGCTCAACATTCTCTCGGGAATAGGTTGGTGTTGCCAGGAGTGATTGTGTCTCATTGTCACGAAACTACGAAACTCTAAATTAGATTAAAGGCCATTTTTTACAGTTCTTTGAAGAGGTTGAAGATTATCTATCTATACTGAATATAATCTCTATGTATCTAAAAAACCTGATTAGTCTAATTATAAATAAAACATAGATGACTATTGATCTATAATTTTTAATACCTATTTAACTTAAAGACTAAGACAATAAACTGTGCAATAAATGAGGACAATGACTTTTAAATATAAGTAATGTATAAGTATCTTAATTGGAGGTAGTAATGTACATTGCACTATGGTAAATATATATATATTAATACATAAACAATGTTTTAAACAGAGGTAGAAGTATACATGTATATAATATTTAATATAATTTAACTTTTTATTAATATATAAAAATCTATACCAATATAATTGTCTAAAAACAATAACTCATAAATACAGTCTTTTATCCCATCATCCAAGTATCCCTCTTGCGGGTGCAGGAACGGGAGGGAGCTGGGCGGGAGCCGGGAGGGAGGGGCTGGAAGCCCGGAGAGGGCTGGAATAGTCTCTGTGGCACTAGAAGCCACGCTGGGCGCCATATGTAAATGTATTAGGTTGGCACAAATAAATAACCAAGCCAGTTCAATAGGAATGGGTATTTTTAATGGATAAAAAGGGGGGAAAACTCACGCTACAAGGGAGGTCCAAAATCCTATCCATTCGGGGGACACCGCATGGAGAGAGAGCACAGCTGTGTTCTCTCAAGTTTCTATCTGGGGTCCAAGTGGCCACACCCCAACTTGATGTGATTGGTTAATGTCTTTTTCCCCATCACTCTACCAAGGGTAAAAGCCTCTGAAGATAACTGGAAAAGCTTACACATTTTTGCAACAACAGCAAAATGGTTTCCTCTGGACTCCACTTTGTTTCTAGGCAGAAAGTCACTGCTCTGGGAGCAGATGCTTTATTTGGTGTCATAACTGTCACTGACTGGGAGTATAGTTAGGAGGATAAAGTATTCTTTTGATTGCAATTAAAGCCTTTGCCTCTTTTCATGTTCAGAATGTAAACAATGTAATTTAGTAGATGTTGGCTATTTGTGAGTGCCTTTACAAGTCCAGTTTACAGCTTCCCCCTCGTTCCAGATGTGAGGCTACGGAAACTTGCTGGCGAAAAGGAGGAGCTCCTGTCACAGGTAAGCTGTCTGCTCATCTGAAACCACTGGTTTATCTAAGATAGGCAGCAAAATGCTAATAAATGAATGCTTATTAGAAATGCAAAATATTGCTGGGTGTGGTGGCTCACGCCTTCAATCCCAGCACTCAAGAGGCAGAAGCATATGGATTTCTGTGAGTTTGAAGCTAGCCTGGTCTACATAGTGAGTTCCAGGACAGCCTGAGCAATATAAGATTTGGGAAAAAAATATTTCTTAACTTTAGTACTGAAGTGACATTTAAAGAAAGGAAATCTAATTCATATTGTCTTTAAAAATGTAGAGGATGCACACAAAGCTTGCTGATCAGCCCTTCCACTCTCACCCTGACCATCTTCCCTTGGTGTGGATCACACTGACTTGATGATGCTTTCTATTGGCATTTCTCTGTGGAAGACAGACCTCTGCCACACATGCACTTACTTCCTGTTCCTGTAGCCTCTTAATGGCCAGTCTGTTTCAATCTGCAGGACTCCAGAGGGAGCTATCCTATGTTCTGGGTGGCTTTTCTTTTTGTTCCATATGCCTGGTTTTCTTGTGTTTATCATAAACTTAGCCCCTGTTTTAAGCTCACTCAGGGTTTTCTGATCCATAGCAGGTCCCTTTTGGTTCCATCTTCAGTCTCTCACAGCCCATTTTGAACTACAGCTTATTTGCTCTGCACTGGCGTGACTCTCCTGCCTGTGGGGACTTTCTCTGCCCATGCTTCAGCTTGGGTTTCCTTTTCTGAGCCTTTCTTTCCTTCCTTCCTCTTTCATTCACTCATATTCTGTATATTTCAGTAGCTTCCTAAGGAAAGACCATGTGAGCTGTTAATTCCCCATGACCTTGAAGGCCTGAAAGAGTCATTTTTCCTCGGTGGGTTTTAAAAACCTATTCCTTCATTGTCCTGTTTTTGATGATAGTTGCTCAGAATGGTGAAGATAGGCCTGTGAGATGGCTCAGCAAGTAAAGTACGTGTTGTGCCATCCAGGCGACCTGAGGTCAGTCCCTAAGACCACATAAAGGTAGCACGTGAGAACGGACCCTCAGAGTTGTCCTCTGACCTCCACATGAGTGTGTTTTCGTGTATGCGCATGAGCACTCAATAACAATAATAATAATAAACAATTTTGAGGACATTTTGAGATTTGATTTCTCATAGGTGATGTTTTTCTTTTCCTTTGGAAGCTTCTGTCCTATTCTTTCTCCCTAGTATCTTGAAATCTCACAGTGATGTATTCAGAAGTGTTCAAGCATCAGTGCAGCCCATGTCAATTCTAGGAACTTCTAATCCTTAGTTTGGAAAACTTTGAGTGGTTGTTATTCACTCTTTCCCTTACTCCTATTCAGTCAGTAAGTAAATGGCAAATGATATTCCACTGTTTAATACATTACTCATAGCATGTAGGAAATTTGAATGAATAATCAGATTGTTGTGGGTTTATTTGAAAAATCCATGCCTCATACGCCTTAGTAGAGAGAAATCAGGCAATAGAATTGAGCTGCGTTGTATGTGAAGTTTCTGTGAACACACTTAAATCATGTTTCTCTAGCGACATTTAGCTGTGTGGTACAGGCATGTAGTCAAGATGGACATAGCCAGGACAAGGAATGTAGTGGGCAGGTAAGACCATGGTGCTTAGAAGAGGGGATGTGGTGGGCATATAAGACCATGGTAAGCTGGGCGGTGGTGTACACGCCTTTAACGCCAGCACTCGAGAGACAGAGGCAGGTGAATTTCTGTGAGTTCAAGGCCAGCCTGGTCTACAGAGCAAGTGCCAGTGTAATGATATGTTCTGTCTCTTTAAGAGACAAGCCATGCCCACCCACCCCCTAAGCTGAAGCAGGCAGAACTTCCTTCCTGCTTGCAGCCGCAGTCCCTTCCTTTTCTGTCTCCCTCTCAAAGAGGCAGCTTCTCTCTCTCTCTCTCTCTCTCTCTCTCTCTCTGCTCCTCTTCTCCCTTCCCCTCCATAACCCACTAAATAAATATCCAACCTCACTCTGCATGGCGTGCCTATGTCTCTGTCTCTGACCTGCTACTGCATGTCTCGTGGCCTGCCCATCTGTCTGTCTCTCCTTGTGGCCTGCTGCAGCCACCCAGGGATCTGCGCCATCCCTGCCTGGGACTGGCTGCTCTCAGGACCCGCTGCCCACTGCTGCCACTTGGGCACCTGCAGTGTTTCTGCCGCTGCAGCTGCTGGGGATCCTGCAGCATTTTTTAATTACTCTATTACAGCCAGGACAGGCTCTATGCTACAAAGAGAACTCCTGTCTCGAAAAACCAAAAAAGGGAGTAGCGGGCATGGGATCAGGTTGCATCTGAAAGTTAAGCTGAATGAGCAGTGTTGGGAAGACCTCAAAATAGAGATCAGATGTAGTCAAAAAAAGATAGATCAGTGACTGGAGGTGAGTGTGGCTGAATGATGTCAGGGTTAGGGCACTGTAGCATGAATAATAAAAACCCAGAGACAGATATTGGGGTTCAATCTGAAGACCAGAAAAGCAAAACCCGAGAGATCTTTTACCTCTACCAAATCTTCAGTCCCATAGGGCGAGATCCTATCTCCATGAATCCTCAAACTCCACACTTCAATGACTTCCTGTCTCTTTCCCTTTATATTCCTCTCTCTATATCCTCTCTCCATATCCAAACTGTTTCCACCTCCCTGTTGCTGGGATTAAAGGTGTGTGACTCCCAAACACTGGGATTAAAGGTATGAGCCACTACCACCTGCATCTTTTTCTGGGTCAATCTTGTGTAGCTCAGGGTAGCCTTGAACTCTTGGAGATCTAGCTGCCTCTGTCTCCCAAGTCCTGGGATTAAAGGTATGTGCTGTCAGAGGCCAGCTTCCACAAAAATACCATTTACCAGGGTCGAGGATTAGAAAAATGTTAAGTAGATTAGAAAGAATCACTAAGACACAGGATAGTAACAGGAGGGCAACTCAGCAAATACTGAATGCTGACTACACCTGCAGTTATTTTCCATACACTTCTATGCCCGCCCATACAAAAAGGGGAAGAAAACAAAAAACTGCATTAACATGATACAAAGGACAACGCAGACAGTAACTTGCTTCATCAAGTCATTGATTCTTGACAAAATCATTCTGTTGTTTAGGCAGTGAACCCACCCTAGACTCAAAAGAAGTATACTTGAATTTCTTGATCATTGGTCGGGGGGAGTGGATCTACCTGTGTGGGCCATCTTAAATGTCAAAAGGACCAAGTAACCACACCCTAGGTCAGGTTGTGTAACCCTAGTTGTTGTCAACAATTTTGACCTTTAGACAAGGTGGAAATAGGCTCATTTTTGGGCCTCCACAGTGTGCCACCACTCCCTGGCCTCTACTGGCTTATCTTTGCACTCTGATCCCCAGGCAAGCTTTATTTATTAAAATACAAATAAAATATCACTACAGGGTATAGAGAGAGTGAACGGAGTGCTCAGCAGTCATGGTTAGAGTATGTGGAACTAAATAATCTAAGGAGTGTGGCTATCTAATGTTGAAATATGTTATTATATGTTAAATGAAGGCCAAGAGCTAAAAGAGGTAGACGGCAGGATCCTTGAAGGGGAAGTGTTCCAGAAACTGGGGTGCATTGTGGGAGCATGTCCTACTCTAGATGTGTACTAAAATGGCCAAGATAGGGGTTAGTTTGGGGAATGCAAGTCAGGAGCTAACACGACAGAAGCACAGTATACTAGTGAGTATGTGAGGTAGTTAGAGATGAGCCTCAACAGGTAAGAATGGGGACTTCTAGGGAGTATGAGTGTGGGATAGATCAGCAACAGCAAGGAAAGTCGGAGAGCACTGTTCCATTTCAAGGCAGAGGTAGAAGCCTGGGAAGACAAAAGCAGCAGTGCGCAGTGGGGCTACAGGAACTGCAGGGAGCAGCAGCGCGCAGTGGGGATGCAGCAACTGCAGGGAGCAGCAGTGCACAGTGGGGCTGCAGGAACTGCAGGGAGCAGCAGTGCGCAGTGGGGCTGCAGGAACTGCAGGGAGCAGCAGTGCACAGTGGGGATGCAGGAACTGCAGGGAGCAGCAGTGCACAGTGGGGATGCAGGAACTGCAGGGAGCAGCAGTGCGCAGTGGGGCTACAGGAACTGCAGGCTCTGTGAGAGTCCTGAGGTTAAAAAGTGTACCTAGATGAGGTTGCTGCAGGAGCATCAACTGATGGCAGGCTGATGTTCCAGAGGCACTGGAGAAGTTTGTGTGTGTAGAGGATAGGGTGGCATGGTGCAGGACCTTTGGGTGAGATTGCTAAAGAAGAGGGATGCCCCTTTTGGGGTGTGATAGGAGTGATGGGATAATAACCAAATTCTCTCAAGACAAACCCATGTGTGCAAAAGGCAGAGGTGCTTGGGAAGCATGCATTTATTGAGTCTGAAATCAGCCTTGCCCTGCCCACTAGACAGTGGCAAAGCTAGTGCTCAGCTTCCTTTAATCCCTGGCAGCAGAGCTAGGGCACTGGGAGAGCCAGCCACTTGTGCTTCTAACTAATTTGAATAGTTAAAGTTCTCTAAGTATTCAACTTATCTCTAAAAAACTAGACAAAAGTCCTGTCTACCCATGAAAAATTTCATTTTACTAAGAAAAAATATTGAAAAAATGTATTGTTGTATAGATATACACAAGTAATAAAGAGTAGAAGTCTTTATTGGAATACCTGGCTTCTGAGGCTCATTCCTTTCTGTTTATATCAGTTTCTATTGCATGCCTAGAGCCATTTTTCTCATAGAAAAAACTGTATTTGTATGACTTGCTAGTAATAATACGGATCTGCTTTGTTGTGTGTTATGGCCACTGGGCCAGTTACCTCCTTTACTTAAAGAGAATTGGGGTTGGGAACTGGTCAAAGTTGCTACAGCACTTGATGCACAAACGTGTCTAGTAGTAGGCACTGTAGGAAGTGTCTGTAATTCCAGCATTGGAGAAGTGGACATAGGAGGTTCACTGGAGCTTACTGGTCAGCCATGCAGGCCAAACTTAGTCAGTTTGGCTTCAGGCTTGGTGAGATCCATATCTTAAAAATAACATGAACAGTTGAGGAAAGGATCTGCTATAGACCCCTGACCTCCATATATTCATGGATGCATAAAAGTTTAAGACACTTATCTTCCATCCAGGCCTGGTGACACAGGTCTGCAATCACAACTACTTGGGAAGCTGAAGAAAGAGACTCACAAGCTCAAAGTCTGTCTGGGCTACAGAGTGAGTGCAAGGCCAGCCTGGGCAACTTAGTGAGGACCTATTTCAAAGTAAAAAGAGGGATATGGCTAAACTCTGTGCTAGTGTTTGCTTAGCATGCTGGAGTCCCTGGGCTTCATCCCCAGTATCATCAAAGAAAGTAACAAAGAGACTGAGCAGACACTGACCTCACTGGTGACTTCTACTTTCATTTCAGGTTCGAAAACTGAAGCTGCAGATAGAGGAAGAACGGCAGAAGTGTTCAAGGAATGACAGCACATCTGGGGACCTGGCGGGACTGCAGAATGGCTCAGATTTGCAGTTCATCGAGATGCAGAGTAGGTACCAGGGTACAGGCCAGTCTGAACTGGTATATAGCATGTATCCATGGAATAAGTTGGATGTGGGCTATTGGAGTCTAGGAGAGTGGTCCTGGCCACTTAGAAGCTGAACAAGCATCTACTCACCTGTGAGTCCCAGGGATGGCATGCATATGATGCCTGAGCTCCTGTATGAACTCCTCTCTCATTTAAGCTTTTCTTTGAAATTCATCTTGGAAAATTGAAGATTTAAGACCAGCTCATTAATGTTGAGTTTCTGAAATTTCCTAATTTCAAAGATTCCTAATTAACAAAGATTCACTTTTATATGAAATTCAAACCTAGGCTACAAAATTTAGTCTGTTTACACAAATTATGTTTGCTTTACCTTTCTACTTTTGATCCCGTGTTGTTGGTTTGTTTGAGCCAGGGTGTTACTACATAGTCCTGGCTGGCCTGAACTCACTCTGTAGACCAGGCTTGCCTAGAACTCACATAGATCCACATGCCTTTGCCTCTCAAGTGCTAGGATTAAAGGTATGTGCTACCATGTTTGGCTATGTGCTGTATTCACCTTAAATCCCACAGTAGAGTTGTCCCAACATTTATTCATGTAACATTTTCCCTGTTGGTAGTGATGTGTAACTTAAGATAAGGAGCTTTTAGTTTGTAATTTATAGGGACTTTACTGGTAATGCACTTTAAAATCTTAGCTATTTGTGATTTTTTCATATTGACAATTGGGCTTAGGCTAAATGGAGGGACTTGGGGGTTGAAGCTTATTGGTAATAACTCGTGTGGTTAGTATTCTTCTTTTGGACCTCAGGTCCCCCGTATTCCTTGATGGATAGTTTGTTCTAGAATACCACTTTGGTGTGGTGGGACAGAAAGGTGACATAATGTGGGAAGGCTAGTTAGGATGCTGGTATGGTGAGCTTGACCAGTATAGTGTTGCTAGCAGTCCCAGAGGGCACAAGTAGGTTTTGAAAGATTGCAAAAACAGTGAATTTGAAAGGAACTAAGTTGAGGAGGAACAGGCTAGCTTTTTTTGTGGCTGCTTCCTAGAGCCTAGCTTCTAATGGTTTGTAGCTATACCCATAACATCACCATGCAATTGAAAAGCATTTGTCCAGCCGGGCATTTGTCTAGCCGGGCAGTAGTGGCACATGCCTTTAATCCCAGCACTTGGGAGGTAGAGGCAGGTGGATCTCTGTGAATTTGAGGCCAGCCAGGTCTACAAGAGCTAGTTCTAGGACAGGCTCCAAAGCTACAGAGAAACCCTGTCTCAAAAAACCAAAAAGAAAAAAGAAAAAAAAAAAGCATTTGTCTCAGCTTTATTGAAGCATACACTGCAAAGCATTTGGCTAGGTCCATAGATTTAAGGATACTAAGGCGGGGCCTCTCTTTATATACACAAACAGTATTACAGAGCATAGTTGTTATAAGAGAATGCAGATAAAATGATCAAGGGAAGAAGTTACAGTTCTCTAGAGTCATGGAAATGAATGCATCTTACTGAGACTGGTGAAGAGCTGAGTCAGAGTATGAGAGGGCAGAAATACTGCCTGGGAGCTGGACGGTACAGGGCTGGGTTCAGAGATGCAGGGGGCCCAGAAGCTGCAGGGGCCATTGACATCCTGTGAACTTCCTTTCTCAACACTCTGTTCACATGCATCCAAAACAGCGGTCCTCAACCTTCCTACTGCTGTGGCCCTTTAATACACTTCCTCATGTTGTGGTGACCCCAACTGTAAAATCATTTCATTGCTACTTCATCACTGTAATTTTGCTACTGCTGTGAATTATAATATAAATATCTGATATGTGACCTTAAAAGAGGTCACAATCCACAGGTTAAGAGCCCACTGATCTAGAGGGAAAGAAGAACTTTGCTTCTGACTCTTGGTCTCAGGGAGCAGAGGTGCAGGAGCTTCTTGCAGTACAGAGCCTAGAACCTGAACTGCATGTCTTCTATATGCTACTTCACAGCGTCATCTCTGGAGATGAGTGTAATTCATTATTATCTTCTGTTTTAGGAGATGCCAATAGACAAATTAGTGAATACAAATTCAAGCTTTCCAAAGCAGAACAGGACATAACCACCTTGGAACAAAGTGTAAGTATTTCTGTGAGGTGCCAAATGATTCAGATGCCATTAAATACTATCAAATGTCTCAGCCTCTTGCATCAAAGTGGCTAGACCTTTGAGTTTCTGTGGGTGGCCTTGGTGGCTTGTTCTCTTCAAAAGCTCTGCATTACAGTTGGACAGCCACCAGAGAATACCTGGTGGCGTAATTCAGCTTTGTTTCTGCTCTAAAGACAGAAGACTAGGCCATCAGGATGGCACAGCAGAGTTTGATCCCCAGGACCCACATGGCACTGGACAACTGGTTCCCACATGTTGTCCTCTTATCTTTTCCTTGTTAGGATTTCTATTGCTGTGCTGAAACACCAAAAGAAACTTGGGAAGGGAAGGGCTTATTTTCTCACATTTCCATATAACAGGTCATCATCAAAGCAGTGAGGGCAGAAAACTGGAGGCAGAGGAGTGCTGCTTACTGGCTTGTTCTTCATGGCTCGTTTAGCCTGCTTTCTTATAGAACCCAGGACCTTTAGCCCAGGGATGGAATCACCCACAATGGGCTGGACCCCACCCCCATCAATCACTAATTAAGAAAAATGCCCAGCTGGGCACTGGTGGTAAACACCTTTTAATTCCAGCACCCAAGAGTTGGAGGCAGGTGGATTTCTGAGGACAGCCTGGTCTACAGAGTAAGTTCCAGGACAGCCAGGACTACACAGAGAAACCCTGTCTTGATCAAAAAGAAAGAAAGAAAATGCCCTATAATAGGCTTGCCTACAGCTGGATCTTACAGACATTTTCTCAATTGAGGCTCCCTCTTCTCAGATGACTTTAGCTTCTTGTATCCATTTTGTTGACTGAGGTTTCTGTCCTGCCCAGTTCCCGCAATCATTAGGTTCCAAAGAAATCACACAGAGGTCTACATTAGTTATAAACTTATTGGGCTAGTAGCTCAGACTTCTTATTAACTCTTACAACTTAGATTAGCCCATTATTATTGTCTATGTTAGCCATGTGGCTCTGTACCATATTGGGCGAGCAGTCACATCTTGCTGCTTCTGTGGCTAGGTCACGACTGCAGAAATGAACTTTCCTCTTCCCAGAATTCTCCTGTTCTTGTCACCCCGCCTATACTTCCTGCCTGACTACTGGTTAATCAGCGTTTTATTAAAATACAATTGACAGGGTACAAACCATTGTCCTACAGTACTTCCCCCCTTTTAAAACAAAAACTCTGAATCTAATATCCTTTGTTTAGCTTTTCTCCTGACCATTATCCATAACAACTTGTAACCAACATTCTAAACAAAGGAAAATATCCATAATCCATTTTTTGGGAATATGGGTGTAGTTTTCCAGGCTACTTCCTGCTTGTTGGGGGTACTGATAATCTTATGGGGACCTAAAGAAAATTTAGAATTATGATCAAGTCATAACTCGAGTATCTTGTGAGGCAGCAGTCTTTGAACTGTTCTGGATGTAGAACTCAGACATCTGGGCCATCCGCTCCTATCAGAGATTTCTCAGATGGTCTTCCTTGATCAAATCTGATTTTTCTTAACTCAGAATGAATCCACAGCCTCTCATTTCCTGTGGAAACAAAATCAAAACCTCTTCTCCAAAGTAACATACCTTTTGACTTCAATCTTGAAGTCAAGGTATTTTCAAAATACCTATCTTGGATTAACTCAGCAGCTTTTATAAACAAATATCTTTTAGCAGCTGTTGCTCCTTCCTCAGCATTCAAACAATTCAAAGAGAACATAATAACATACAATATCCAGACTTTCTGTGTATTTTTCATCTTTATGTGGCTTTATTTTAACCTCCATTTCTTCTATTTTTATTTTTTGGTTTTTTGAGACAGGTTCTGTGTGTATCTTTGGCTGTCCTGGAACTCCCTCTGTAGACCAGGCTGTCCTTGAACTCACAGAGATCTGCCTGCTTCTGCCCCCCAAGTGTTGGGATAAAGGTGTGTGGCACCACACCTTGAAGTCACAGAGGTCTGCTTGCTTCTGCCTCCCAAGTGTTGGGATTAAAGGTGTGTGCCACCACACCCAACTGCTCTCTTTCTTTAAGGACTTTATCCTTTTATCTTTTTTCTCCCAAGCCTACATATATTTTTAAACACACTGTAAACCACTTAAAGATTTTCTTCATCTGAATATATCTTTACTGTATATCTCTTTTTCTGACCACGAGTCTTTAATTTGCCACAACTCTATGGCGTTTCAAGGTCCTTGCCGCCATCAAAAATCATGCGGTCAGCTTTTCATCAACACCATTTAAGTATTTTGTGGCAGGACCTCTTGAAAAAGCTGTAGGGTTTTACAGCTAGAGACTCTTAGAAGGGCTGCAAAGTTTTTGCAGCTAAAGCTGAGTTAGGGAGCTTCTCTTAAATAAGAGCGCTTGCCTCTAGCAAGCAGAGCCCATTTGAGAAAGTGCTGCTATTAATAAGCCATGCTTTACTCTATTTTTTTTTTTTTTGTCTAGAATTACTTTCTCTTAGGCTTTATGTGGATACAGTTGTCCACACGTTGGGCACCATTCTGTATATCTCTTTTTTTAAATGTTGGGTGCCATTCTGTAGGAGGAGGGAGGCTGCTTGTTCTTCCCGGCCACCCTGCTAGCTTACACCTGAAATAATCACACAGAAGTCTACATTAGTTATAAACTGATTGGCCCATTAGCTCAGACCTCTTATTAACTCTTATAACTTATATTAGCCCATTATTCTTGTCTATGTTAACTATGTGGCTCGGTACCTTATTCCGCGGGGCAGTCACATCTTGCTTCTTCTATGGGTGGGTCACAACTGCTGACCAAGCTTTCCTCTTCCCCAAATTCTCTTGTTCTCATCACCCTGCCTCTACTTCCTGTCTGTTTGTCCTGCCTATACTTCCTGCCCAGCTACTGGCCAATCAGCATTTATTTAAAATATAAGTGACAGGGTACAGACCATTGTCCCACAGCACTTCTCCCCCTTTAAAAAAACAAAAAAAAGAACACGTTTGGGCCATCAGTTCCTACCAGAGATTTCTCAGGTGGTCTTCCTTGATCAAACCTGATTTTTCTTAACTCAGAATGAATCCACAGCCTCAGGGTACAGACCATTGTTCCACAGCACAATTTGACATAAAACAAACACAGACCTCTATGTGCACACAGTAAATAAACAGGTATAATTTTAAAAAAAAAAAAACTACTTTGCTGCTGTCTTTTTTTAAAAAGCTATTTCTAGAGAATTTAAAAACAGGGTCTCTTTAGAAAAACATCCCTTCATGTACATTTCAAAAGCCTATAGACTTAAAAATGGGAAATTGACCTTATAGTGACTGACTGCAACTGTACTTCTCCTGGGACCCTTGGCTCCCCAGTGGCACTGAGTTTCCTCTTGGCTGGCGAGCAGTGGTGGCAAACCCTAGAGGCCTGTGTGCTCCTATTCACAGGTCAGCCGGCTTGAGGGCCAGGTGCTGCGCTACAGAACTGCTGCTGAGAATGCAGAGAAAATCGAAGATGAGCTGAAAGCAGAAAAGAGGAAGCTGCAGCGAGAGGTACTGTGCTGGCACGCGTGCCCCTGAAAGAAGTTCTGTGGGAAATTCACAATGGACATCAGTCAAGTGTGGTGGCGCATGCCTTTAATCCCAGCACTTGGGACATGGAGGCAGGCAGTTCTCTGTTAGTTTGAGGGCAGCCTGGTCTTCATAGTGAGGTCTAGGCCAGCTAGAGTGAGACCCTGTGTCAAGTAACCCAAACCCAAAAGACCCAAAAAACCAAACACTAGAGCTGCTTGTCCTTCACACAAGCTCTGAACCTGCACCGTGGCTGCCATTGAGTTTTTTTGGTAAGGCAGGAAAAAATAATGTATTTTTGGGTTTTGCTTCAGATAACATCAGTTTTCTACAGCTTTAACACATTTTATTTTGTGGTTTAAACAATCCTCAGCACCACCGTTTAGGCCTCTAGCTGCCTGGAGAAGGGTGGCAGCTGTTTGGGGACCCCAGACATGGCTGTCATTTTATTAGCAGAAGACAGAAAGGAAAGGATACTGGGCTTTCCCTGACCATATAAAGTGACTGTTTTCTTTGTCTCCAGCTACGGACAGCACTGGACAAGATTGAGGAGATGGAGATGACCAATAGCCACCTGGCAAAGCGGCTGGAGAAGATGAAGGCCAACAGGACGGCCCTGCTAGCCCAGCAGTAGGCGACTGACCTTCTGCCTGGATGCTGCTCTGAGGGCCCCTGCCCAGAGATACTGACTCTTTGTATATTGACACAAAGCTCTTCGAGTACTGTTTTGAGTCTTGTCATTAAACAGCCACCTTTGTATTTTATAATTTATGAGAATGAAGCAGGTCTAATTGTCATGAATTTGGATTTTGTTTGTAGTTCACTTCTAGCGTGAGAACTAGTCTGTGCTGTTTTATTTTTAATTTTCAACATCCTAGAATCACATTTTCTCACCATCTTCCTCCAGCTGCCTCATTGACTGGGCACGTGGGAGGCTGTGGTGTGGGTCTGGAGGATGGCTGTTGCTGTTCTGAGTGCTGAGACACTTGCTGGAGACCTCAAAACACAAGTGCCTTCTCCACGTTGTGATCCAAGCTTCAGAGACCGAGTGGCCAAGATTCCTACTCTTCTCCCAGAGCATTTATATTTCAGTGAGGAAGTGTTCAGGGGTGGGGAGTGTGTGTTTCGATCAAATTTATGTTTGGAGAAAAAAGGCCTTTTTTTTGTAAGATATTTAAATTTATATAAAAATGCTAGAAAAAGATATGGGGAGTGTATATTAAACTTGATTGCATGGGGCAGAGGAAGTCTAGACTTATACTCTTAAAATTAAGAGTAGGGTCCTTAGTCTCCGGATCCACTGTGCTGTTCTTTGTATTTTCATCTGCTGCTGATTTGTGAAATGAAACCTCAGACAAGCTTGAGGGGTGAGGGAGGGACAGTATAGGCAGGTAGGGAATCTGCCTGAAGAACTATTAAACACTCTTCTGCCAATTAGGATTGGTGGACAGTCATTGTTACTGAAGCTTTTCAGGACAAATCATGGCAACCATGTACACTCTTGCCCTCTTCTTTTCTCAAGACGAGATAATACAGAACATAGAACTTAAGTTTTTTGAGAGACAGCGTCTATGTAGCCCAGGGTGGCCTCCACCTCATAGTCGTCATCATTGGGCCTTTTGAGGGCTTGGATTCCAGGCGTGTACCATCATTGCCTGGCTCTAGAATGAACATGCCTAAGAACTTGTATTTCATCTTTAAAGAGACCAGTTCAAGATATCCCCCTTCTCTACCATAGGCACTTCATAGGGTTTGTGGTTCTCTTTTGTCAGAATCAAGGTGGTTTCATGGGAATGATTACTGTAGCTCAAAGTGTTTACAAAGAAACTATATTGAGGAAAAGTCTAATGAATCAAAGCCTCTAAATAAATCTAGACTTGCAACTAGGTAATAAAGTTAACTAAAAAGTGAGTGATAGTTGTTCCCTTCTTTAGTCACTAGCCCTTCATTTTTAGGATCCTGAGCTGAGAGCGCCCTGTGCACGTTCTAACAGGAACTACAGGTGTATGGGTGGGCAGGGATGCAGGTTTAACTTACCATCTCTCAGCTACACTCAGGTGATCCAACCCTTCACATGGAGAAGATACCTCTTCCTTTCCACTCAGCCTGTACCCATCCTGGGTACTGAGACTTTCCTGAGAAGCCCTGGCCCTAGCCCTAGCCCTTGTTACTTTAGTTTTTTCCAATTGAAATGGCTCTATTTCTTCATTGCAGTATGTTGTTTCCCCTGGAACCTTCTTCATTGCTTCCTGTGGTCTGTGCTTTACTTTAAACCCTGAGGCATCTGTCCTTGGGCTGAGTGATATATTTTTCTGAGGCAGGGTTGACGTTAAGATAGCTTATCTGGGCATTGAAAGGCTCTATTCTTATTACTTGTTTTAGAGCCCCTGCCAACTCCCAGTGTACTAGATTTGAGCACCTACCCCAGCAAGTCACCAGTTGAGCAGTGAAGGCAAAGAAAGATTCACTTCATGTGACCGTGTTGGTAAGAACAGATAAGAGTTCTGGAATCCCAAAATAATTTTCCAAGTGTTAATGGTGTGAAAGAAGGAGGAAAGGAGACAATCAGGGTATGTACTGATGATCTTGGCAGGCCAGTGGTCTGACTGGTAATTAAGTTCAGGTCACACGAAAGGCTCTGGAGAAGTGCTGGTGACATCTCTTGATGGTTTCCATTGGCATAATCATTTCCCACTCCAAGGTGCAGCCTTGTCCTTGTCGGTAGTTTCTCATTTTGAGGGATAATCTGTGTTATGAATGTTGGGAGGCACCTGTCCTATTATTCCTCAATTCCAAAGTAACTCCAAAACAGAATGATTCAGGAGAGAAAAGATAAAGCCAGAGAAGGGCAAAATAGTAGCTGAAGTCAGTGTCTCTTTTTTGCTTCCCCAGAATCCTCGAAATAAGAACACCTAGAAATTATATTCAGAGCCACTAAGGGGGCTAGTTTAAAATACTGGGCAAGAATGCTTTAAATTGTGTCGCTAATGATAAATTAGCCTTGGCTACTGACAGTAAGAGAGTCTCAGCTCAAGCTTTCTCCATCAATGCCAGCGCTATAACGTATTGCATTAGTAACTCTTTTCTTACTGTTGACCAAATACCTGACATTGGATCGATTTATCTTGGCTCACGGTGTAAGAGTAACATCCATTATGACAGGAAAGGTGTGGAAGAATTCACGGGCAGGATTTGGCAGATGGTTCTCAGGGAGCCTTTTACTTGGCATTCTGTTTACACTTTTCAAGAGAATTTGCATATCAACATGGGAGCTTCAGTGAGTGGACCCTCAGGGCCCATTTGCCAGTGCCCAGTACAAAGTGTAAGGTGTCTAGCTGTGTTCATCTCTAACAATTACAGATTCTCTGTCTGCACGCTCCTTTTCTGCAACTCGAAACATGCTCACCCTCTCTCTCTTCATGTTTCTCACAGTTGACCACATAGTTTCCATTTTTCTGCTTGAAATGTCATTATCATCCTCAATAAACACAGTGATACCAAGCCACCACCCAAAGGTCAAGCTGACTTGAAACTGTCTCTGCCAAATAACTTAATCCATTACCTTTGAATTCAGTCACGAGAAAAGAGCCAGGTCTTTGCCAGAATGCAAATAAGAATAGCCTAGATCCCACTAGTCCTTGTTCCCTTCTCAAACCACGTGAGTCGTGCCCCCACTGGCTGCATTTCTTCTAAATTCCCACCAGACTCACCCATGAAGTTCTGGTTACAGTATTCTAGAGCTCCCCAGCCTGTAATTCCAAACTTTTCTGCATTCCTCTTGTACACCTGTTTAAAGCTTATAAATCACATGACAAGCTTATCAAAGCAGCATCCCTGGGTTGTCCATACCCGTAACTTTTAGACAGGTTCTTACAGAAACACAATTCATGGGATGTATAAAAGGGATTTACAAAGAAAGGACTGCGCAGTCCAAGGATGGCTGTCTGCAAGTTGGAGGGTAGAAAACTTGGTAGCTGCTCAGTTCATAAGGCTGGATGCCTTAGTAGGCCCAATCTGGCATCAAAAGCCGAGGAGATCCCTAGAGAGTCTTGGTATTGTGTCCACCGTGGAAGGCTGAAGAAGTTCAGAGTCTGATGGCAGTGTCAGTGAAGGATGCAGGCAGGTGTACCCTTTTTCTGGCATCTGGACTACTGGAAGTTGCTCTTGCTGCCTACTTAGAGAGTATGTCTTCCCCAACCAATTGTCTGCTTTGGAACACTGTCACAGAAACACCAAAGTGTCTTTCCTAGGTACTCTAAATCCAATCAAGTTGACAAGACCATCATAAATGTGCTCAGGACTTTCTGAAGCAGGGTCCTGCTCTGCAGTGCAGTCTCCAATTACCTGGAACTTACTATGTAGACCTGGCTGGCCTCAAGCTCATAGATCCACTTGCTTCTGCCTCCAAGTGCTGGGATCAAGGCATGTATCACCATATCTTTAGGACTTTTTTTTTTTTAAAGCAAAGCTGGAGTTTATTAAGGGATGGGCACTGAGGGAGGAGATCTGCAGGGAACCTAAGACATGGACTTCTCAAAAGTTGCTGTTCTAGAGCTGCCTTTAAAAGGAATTTCAATGAATGCAACTTATGGTATCTGATAATAAATTTCCAGAATAAAAACATGATAGCATGATTTCAGAAAACTTCAAGAGTTTTTTTAAGAGTGTGTATAGAAATGCCTTCTGAGGTGCCTAGGGCTTTTTTGAGTCTTCAACACAACCCAGTATATACTAGGTGAAATCATCTTAGTTTCCTATGTGAAGTTACACATAAAAAAAAAATCACATAAAGACACATGTGAGTTTATTTGCAGGAAATCCACACATGAAGGCAAATGTGAATTTTTACCATTAAGTTATAGCAACAACGCTGGGATACAAAGCATGAGCAGCAAGCACTGGAAACCCTGGAGCACACCAGCTGCCTGTGGCTTCCTCATCTGTAGAACGTGCTTTGTCTTGGACGGTGGATGCACAATCACTAAGGTGGCTATGGCCATATTTAACACCTCTCAAAGACTTTGTATAGATCTGGCAGGTTGGCAAGCTGCAGGACATTTCCATCCTCTGTGAAATGCTTCGGAGGCAGAAGGTGTGAGCGGAAGGCTTTATAGATAATGTGTTCCACAGTCCACTTCCAGGGCTTTGGGGTAGAGCCAGGCATGTCACTCTGGAAAATACATGAAATGCATTTATCTCCCCACATACTGGCTTTCCCACTGACATGATAGGCACTGGGCCTGGAAGGGAATTAGTGGTGTGTAATGGGGCTTCTGCATGAGTCTTGAGGATCCCACAGGTTTGAGCAGAAGAAGCAGAGTTTGTGAAGAAAAGAAATTTGAGGGACCACTGCCTACGTTTTTGTTTCTGCTGCAGTGGATCTAACATTTCTGAGCCTGGTTCCTGGATCACAACTCAACAGCAAACGTGGAGTATCTTAAAGTGGCGCTGCTCTGACACTCCAAGGAGGATAACCCTGCCTCACAGCTCCTCCCCGTGTAAGCCTTGGCTGCCCCGTGTGTGTTCTTTTCTGTCTGCTGTCTGGTTCCTATCAAATAAACTTACAACAGTTTGTGTGTCAGCTTCCCCACCAGGGTGAGAGAGTTCTTGGGGTCTCAGCAGGAGCCAGGGCTAACTTCTGTTCCAACACTGTAAAGCACAGGGATCCGAGCACACCAGGGGTCCTCATCAGGGGACAGCATGTTCACCATCACTAAGTGGCTATGCACTACAGCGGCTAGCCTCTATACTCAGAAACTCTTGACTCTCTGCCTTCCTCTGAAATGTGAGAGTGTCACACGCAACATTTGAGTATCTGTGAGGCTCTTGGATCATTCTGGAGGCTATGTTCTAGTCCAACAGAATGAAGTAAAGTTTATGAATAAAAGCTGGCCATTGTAAAGAGTTGGGTGTGCTGCTACAGCCTATAACCAGCACTTAGGAGGCTGGAGCAGGAGCATCCAAAGTTCAAAGCCATATGCAAATTCCTGGGTTAAAAAAAAAAGTTGGGGGCTGTTGTTTGAACTTTGTCATATAAAGCGAAACTGTAGGACTTTATAGAGATTATTTAAGTCCCATATCCTAAAGGTACATGAAACCCACCCCAGTCCTGGATGCCAACGTGCATTAATTACCACAGTACCTGCTGGCCTGAGAGGGCTGACTCCTCCAGTATATACTGCTTCCGAATGGAGTAAAACATAGCACATTCCTTACTGAGGCTTTCAAAACATTCCTTCTCTTCATCCCAATTTACCTGATCCACAGAATTCAATACAAGAAAAGCATTCAATGCAGTGCTTTAACATTTTGTGTCTAAATATCACAGACCTGAGCTGGAGAGATGGTTCAGTGGTTAAGAGCACTGGCTGCTCTTCCTAAAGGACCCAGGCTCAATTCCCAGAACCCACATGGCAGTTCACACTGTCTGTAACTCCAATATCTAACATCTTCACACAGATATACATGCAGGCAGAACACCAAATCACATAAATAAAAATTAAAAAAAAATAAGTAAATACCACAGACCTAACAGGCAAAAGAAACGTGACTTTTGCAGCACTAAAACTTGACAGGGATGACTATGGTACTGGCTGATGGGGCTCTCAGCTATTTTGTTTTGTTATGCTTGCAGTTCCAGATGAAGGTACTGTACCTCCAGTTCACAGACACAGACTGACAGACATCTCTCACACACACACACACGCAGGCAAGCACTGCTTAGCATCTGCTGTTATATACCTCTGTGGCCAGTCGAAGGATGAAGAGAGGCAGTCCCTCCAAAGGGGGAACATAGTTGTCAATCAGAAGGGGTAATCCAATCAGGTTCCCTTCCTGCTTGGGGAGGGGGGCAAAAAAGGAGAGTAAGACATAATGGTATCACAGCTGATAGGTTTCATTCTTCTTGTGTTTCTCCAAGCCTGTACTGGGTACAGGTTGTAGGATGGACACGGGCCTTTAATCAGGAACAACTTTTCCTTCTGGATCTGCTCAGAAATGTCAGGACAGGAAGCCCCAAAGAACAAGGGTAAGAGGAAGAAATGGAGCAGATGACATAGTTTCATTCTCCATGTGGCCTGTCAGGACTGGGGTTCAGCTTTCCCTCATGGCAGAGTCCTTCACCTGGGGACTAGGAACAGCATGATGGATGACAGTTTGGTTTTATCATCTCAGGTACAAATGGGGAATGGAGAGAATGTCACATATAATATATGCTGCTGCTTCTGAGGGGAGGCCAGCCTTTTAGTTCCAACCAAGGAACTTGACCCTTATCTGAAAGAAAGCTCAAAGATAGCTGCCCCACCTCATCAATTTCCAAAGAGAAATAGTCTGCAAGCATCTCAGCTTTCTTCTTCAGAAACTCAACAATGTATTCTGCAAGTCCTTCCTTCGGGCCATCTTCCTCTGTCCAGCCACTTTCAGGACTGTCTAAGGCCAGCATGGCGAGGTCAAAGAGCGGTGCTGGTTCCTGGGAAGAAGCCACAACATAGGGATTCGGTGGGAAGCTTGAGTCTGACAGACCAAACTCAGTTCAGATATAAAAGCACCAACAGAGACAGAATGCCTACTCATCAATGCAGGTTTCAATACCCCATTAACAGCAGAACAAGCAGACAGGAAATCATTATGGAGATAGTTGATACGCACCACAATGAGCACAACAGATGTGGTATCTATAGGACACGCCTGGCAAGGTAAGAATGTAGATTCAGGTGCACAAAGAACATAAACTGACAAACTCGTGCTTCAGTCATGAAACAAGTCTCAGTACGTGTGAACACACCCATGAATGTTCTTCAACCACGCTAGAATTAAAGTAGAAATCGGTAACAGATTTCTGGAAAACCTCCAAGAGACTAGATGCTACATGATGCAGATCTAAATAGTCCCGCCTACTCAGAAAGCTCCAGGTCCTAGCAAAAGACTAAGACCTTTGGAGAGATTAGGGATACAAGGTTCATATCTAAATATAATAAAAGCAATATACAGTAAGCCGACAGCTACCATCAAATTAAATGGAGAGAAACTCAAAGCGATTCCACTAAAATCGGGAACAAGACAGGGCTGTCCACTCTCCCCATATCTCTTTAATATAGTGCTTGAAGTTCTAGCAATAGCTATAAGACAGAATAAGGAGATCATGGGGATTCGAATTGGAAAGGAAGAAGTCAAACTTTCGTTATTTGCAGATGATATGATAGTATACATAAATGACCCCAAAAACTCTATCAAAGAACTTCTACAGCTGATAAATACCTTCAGTGATGTGGCAGGATACAAGATCAACTCAAAAAAATGAGTAGCCCTCCTATACACAAAGGATAAAGAAACAGAGAGGGAAATCAGAGAAACATCACCTTTCACGATAGCCACAAATAGCATAAAGTATCTTGGGGTAACACTAACCAAGGAAGTAAAAGATCTATTTGACAAGAACTTTAAGACCTTGAAGAAAGAAATTGAAGAGGATACCAGAAAATGGAAGGATCTCCCATGC